>JBAJHY010000002.1:6852892-6866986 GCA_037177095.1 Craterocephalus marjoriae | reverse complement strand
AAAAAGGGGAAATACCGGAAAAGGAGATTATGACGCTGCCTGGCACTTCGTGTGTTTTCTCAACTGCAGGGAGACTCTGAAACGCCATCAAAAAAATGAAAATGACGATTTTGATTCTCTATCCCCTTTTATTTCTGTGTGCTCATGCAGTGTAACTTTTTTTGTCAAATGAGGCTTTTATATGATTTTTTTTTATATATAGTAAGTTTTGTGGGAAAGCTTGCATAGAGTCTGTATGACCTGTTCATGTTAAATGAATTTGGACCAGAAAGTTAGTTTAACTACATGTTCATTGTTTTCTTACTTTTATTATAAAACAGAATAAATAACCAAAATCACTTCTGATTCAGTCTAGTTGTAGATGCACCACTCTTCGTAGGTGTGCACCTACTGTATAAGTAAGACTTTGGCTCAGAGTTTATTCCCTGCCTTCTTAAAGGTTAATCACAACTAAACACCAGCTGTTTCTATTTTCATGAGGCTAATCTTTTTTTAAATTGTTCAGTGGCTGTATATGTCATTCACAAGAGACAATAAACGCCCTGGTAAATGTAGAGGGAGCAACACATTATCAGCATATACATCTTTTTCTCTACACATCCACCCACTCGGACACACAGCGACGCAGAAAGATGGAGGAGTGATTTAATCTGTGGTCTTGTACACTGTTTTTAGGTGTGATGATGAACTCACAGCAGGTGCTAGCTTGCCTCTCAGTCCTCCGAGGCCTTCACAGAAAATACCAGCTAATTGATGCAGGTGATGATACTACACAATGTGGAAAGCATAGAAAGACACAGTGCTAAGTAAATCATTTGACCTGCCTTGTTGAGAAAAATAAGTAAGAAAACTGAGCCAAATCATATCATAAAATCCTTATTGTTAGATTTCCTGAATATTTGAGCTGCTTGGGTATTATTTCAACATCACCTCACATTATTTATGAAAAGAAACAGTTTGTTTTAAACACACTAAGATGGGAAACTCGGGTTTGGCTTCAGAGCTGTTGATCAGATTTAGATCCATCAAGTTTAATTATGTGTATGCATGCATGGGGGAATGAAGGGGGAAAAAATGATGAGTGGAGCTCTAACAATTCACCATGGCAACAGGTAAATATGGAGAGCTTCCATTTTAATCAAGTGTTAATATTAATGTGTAACAATGTACATTTATCTTTAACAGCAGCAGCGGTGAGAGGCTGAACATGGAGAGATGAATCAATACATTAGCACCATTTCCTTTTAGTCACTGTAGTCCACTTCATTCATCATTAGGAAACGTACATTTCCCTCTTATATGATAAATGGTCTGAATTTTACTACAGATTATTTAGTGAATATTGAAATATATTTGTTCAGCTGTATGCTGATGAGGAAAAAGAAGGTGCAGCTCAAACAGACAAGACATAGACACTGTAGACACATTTTATGGATGATCAATGGAAAGAGCTTAATGGCAGAGGCTGTAATTATTAATGTACACGATTCCTTAGGTTTTCGTTTTAATAAATGTGTGAATCTCATTATGGGATGCTGCGAGTAGAAATTTGGGGAAGAAAATGCTAATTATTTTAATGTTGGAATGTGACTGTGACTGAGGAAGAAGTGGCGCTCCGTGAAGACTTGGTAGATGCTTTGTTGGGGCAGTGCACACATGGCAGAGCGGTGGGTGAGCACATGTAGGCTTATTAGTAATGCGGAGTGGTAACACATTATGAAATGCCTGCAGGTGGGGTTCAGTTTGCATACTGGCTTCTTCTATCGTAGCTTTATACAAACCCTGTGGCTTTGGAAATGTAGCCTCCTCACAAAGCAGACATTATGTTCTGCCGTGATAAAAATAGATCCAAAATTTCAAAAATACATCTGTGCTTTTCTGTAAACAGAGCTTTCCTTCATTCATGTAACGTTTTCAGATAAAAACATCATTATTAAGAACTATGGCAAAGTTTTACAGTGGTTTCAAAGGCTCTGTCAAGTTAAAGATCAGTTTTCATTTGACATGTTTCCCGTCACTCGAAGTCCTCCCCAGCAGTGGCGGCCTCCAAAGCAGCCAGGGCCTCTGCCACCATGGAGTCTGTGACGCTCTGCACCTCCTCTTTACTAAGGTCCTCCTCGTCCTCGCTCTTTGAGATGCCGCTCTCCTCGGTGGAAACGTCCGCAGTCTTTGGCAGCATCGGCTCGTCTCGCGTGCCGGCTGAAGACAAGCTGGTGGTGCTGGTATGGATGTCCACGGACAGGATGCTGCCCTCATCCCCCGTGTCGCAAGGGTACTCCGGCGTCCCTCCCACGCCTTCATCTATCTCGTCCACCGACTGGCTTTTTCCTCCGATCTTAGTCGTAGCGATAGAGCTGTCCCACCTGCTTCCTGCTGATGGGTCCTGCCTGCAGCAGCCCCTCTCATTCTGATACTCCTCTATGCTGGGGTACACAGGCACCTGGCTCGTACCTCTTTCCTCCCATTGGGCTCCTGGCTGGATGATGTACAGCCCCCCCTCCCCAGGCGGTGCCCCCCGCTGCTGATGCTGCTCCTTTGCGAGTGCTGGCGCTGCGTGGAGCTTGTGGTTGACCTGGTTGTTGTCGAACTCTAGCTTCAGCGTGCTGTCGTTGGACTTGTTGTAGCCCAGGTTGTGGAAGCCCTGCTTCTGCTTGGCATGGCCGCCGTGCGGGTCGTGGCCGGGATTGGCGCCGGTGCGGTGGTGGGGCTGGTAAAAGGAGCTGCCGGCGGAGTCGCTCTTCCTCACGTCCACCGCCACAGAGGGATCGTAGATGTAGCTATGAGAGACACAGAGAGGACAGATGAGTCCCTTCTAGAGTTACAACCACTAATCAGCTTGTATAAAAGCTGCTATTCAAATAATGAGCATGTAGTAGAAGGCACAAACAAATAAAGACCGGTCGCTCACAAAGACTGCGGAAAAAAACCTCTGCACTTATTTCATCAGCAGACTCGTGTTTACTCGCCGGCGTGTTTTCATGCAGTAATTATTTCCAATCAGTTCTCTTTGCGGCGCTGATTGATGCTTCCGTACAACAACAGAACAACACACCCATTCGTCTGAGTTTGCTCCTGATGTCTCCCCTACCTGAGAATTTATTATCAGCTATTCATAGGTTAAATTAGATCATCATTTAGGCTTCAATAAATCACTCACTCATCTTTGACTGCAATGTTTACAGTTTTCCTTAATTTTTTTTTCTTGTGATGAGGATAGTTTGATGGATTGCAGTGTCGGATATTGTGATTTATTGCCATGAAATCCGGCATCAGTAGTCCTACGAGCATGTCTGACTTGTGCTCTGCTCATGGTGTGAATTAAATAGCTCTATATGGTGCATAGCTAAAAAAAAACCCTCCCTCCTGAACACCACCATGCTAATGCTGCTGTCTTTGTTTTATTTAGCTTTTTTAATCAGTATCTTTCTTTGATGAATGTGAAATATTCATTTGAATGAATGAAATTATTTTACATTAAAATGAAAACAAACCTGAGGAAAAGATGGATGCTGTTCTCACAAAGACATTGCAACTCTAAGGAGATTTTCCAGCTGCATCAAAAAAACAAAATCACCCAATTCAATGCAGACTGCTCCCAGTAACTCCCCAGCAAAATCCGTGGAATAAGATGAGCGTGTGAGAAAGTAGCATCTAAGCTTCCGAGGCATTCAGCGTGAGCATCTGATTAAGCAGTGTGTGTGTGTGCGTGTGCTTTACACTCTTTACTGCTGATCTGTGTGTTGCTTTCTGCTCAATTGTTTTCTTTTGTGGATGTATTCATTTACATGTGGCACTGATAAGACAAAAACAGCCCGTAAAGTGCAACATCCATTGTTCTCGCTGTGCTGTAAACAAAACTGAGTGATTTCCACTGTGCCGTTTTTGCATCATCTTCTGCCTCCTGGGTACTATAGATGTTTGTTGCCCCAGTGTTGTGAGGTCGCATCTTCAACACGTAAACAGCAACTGCAGGAAAAATTACGACCGAATTCAGACCGTTTCTGAAGCCGTGATTAGCAGGCTGCTCTAATTACAAGGTTGTTTGAATGAAAAGGTGCCATGGGGCATTTCTGGTCAAATAAGTCAGACTTGATTCTGGTTTTAACAAGACTGAGATGGAGTAGAAATCCAAGCTTTCTTGTACCCTCCTGTAGACATTGCAGTTATAAAACTGAAAAGAAATCATATGTGTGTCTGTTGAAACAGAAACATTTGTGCATCCAGACACTCATTATCAATTTCAGCCTTTAACTTTGACATGTCAATGAGCAGCTGACGCACTGCTCTGAAAACCACAGACATACTGGGCTTTCATGCACAAAGCAAATAGGCAGACTGGGATCGACTTTGCATGCCTCGTGTGATTGTCAAAAATAATTTGCAAAGTTTCCGATGACAAAAGTGTTCACAGTCCTCATTACATTGCTTCCTCAAGTTCAAATGATTAAACTATTGACTTCCAGAGGTTACTTTGTTTGTGTTGGACCACAAGTGAAGCGTGGGCAGATTTACTGCTAACCTAGTTGAGGGGTATGAGGCAGTTAGCCGTGCATAGCTTAAATGGTTGAAGAGAAAGATGTGGTAAAGAAGAACAAGTCAGGTTAAGATGAGCTGGAGGCCATACTGCCGATGTTTTGGAGTCGTATTAAATTCCATCAACAGATCCAACACTTTGTTGTAGTTAATAGATGAGACAGCTACAAAATGACATCTTAACGGCGCAATGCCTTCATTAAATAATAACTAACAAGAATGTGACCCAAACACCCTGCATGATTTGCAAATTTGTGAAACATTTTGTGAGAAAAATGCAATTTGAACACATGCAAAGTAACTTTAAAGATTATAGACTCCAAGTTGCACCATCTTTCCCATTTTGAAATAACCCTTGCAGAAAAAATTATAATTAAAAACCAGAAGACTCAGATCTCCACCAGCACTTAAAAACAGGCCATATTTGTTGACCTGTGAGGAGTTGCGAGGGTGTAAAAGAGTCTTATAATTCCACATGCATTCACAAGCTAATCCATGCACTGGTGTAATCTGACCCATGCAAGTCGGATTTTGAACTATTCATATGAAGAAAAGGTTTTTCCACATGAAAATGATCAAATCTGTGTGCTTGAGGGTAGTGATGGGCATAATTCATTGATGATCGATTAATCGATCGCTAAGATTTTAATCGATTAAATGATCTTTTAATCGATTAATCAAATGCATCTTTAGACTGGTGCTGAAGTCATATATAACAGCATATTTTCCAGTGTAACCAGTGAATGAATCCCATTTAACTGCAACAAGAGTCGTTCATCTTGTAATTAAAATCTAAATAAGGAAACACACAAGTGTTTTTCTACTTTCACTTCATTTAAATATAGGCTATAAATATTGAATTTTAATGTGTTAATATTAATGATTAATCGATAATCGATCGTTAATCCTCCTGATAATCGATTAAGACAATTTAATGGAATGCCCATCCCTATTTGAGGGTAAAAACATGCACAAATTTGTGCACTTTGCAAAGATGCTAATCTTATGATTTGTTGATGTGCTACTGATTGCTTATAGGATGCTGTGTTGATAAGGGTCCAACTAATTATTGTTCAATTGTCCTCCACACCTTTCGCAGCCCATTTCTGCCTGTAATGCTTTCTAAAACCTAACTTTTAAGTGTCTTTGGTCACACACCAAGACATGTATTATAGGTGCGGGCAGGGGGGCTTTATTCTGTGGATGTTGTAAGAGGCTGTTGCCTGCAGAGCGCTTTTTTGTTTGTTTTTCTTTACATCAGGTGTGTTTCTGCTGTCCTCATTTGACCATATCAGCAGCATGATTATTTTCAGTGGGCTTAGTAGTCTTCATCGGTCTTTGTTGAAAACATGACAGATTTACAGAAATTACCTGTAGTGTATAAACTGACTTAAAACATCCGTTGCTGTGAGTGGTGCTGTAATCTTATCATTTCTTAGCATATTTAATTAAAGACTCCATTATGATAACAGTCTAAAACTAATATGTTGGAAGCTTTAACATTTTTAGAGAGAAATTACTTGGCCTGAGACATATCTGCAAATGTTATACAGAGGATGTACAGTATGTAGCATTAAGACATAAGTCTGATGGGTTTAGAGTTTGGCATTTGAGATGAGTGAAAACTGCACAACCCTCGCTGTCTTTGGTATTCACAAGACTGTCTGATTTTTTCTTTATTTTCACTGCTCTGCATCCAAAATCATATTTTGTCCTTGACAAAAATACTGCCATCCCCTTAGAATTTTGTACGGTTATAATAATCGATCGTTTTGGGGACTTGGTAAAAATAAATACTTTGTTTCCACTGCCTCTGTAAAACAAGCCAGGTTGAGCTCTGCTATTTGAGTTTTTAATAATCCCTTCTATTATGAAAAAACACTTCATAGGTTATTTAGCTGAAAAAATGATAATTATGGTTGCAGCAGTTCACTGTTTTAAAGCCCTCTGAATTCAGTCATCTACTCTAATAATATTGTTCAGTATCCCACAGAAAAATTTTAGCTTTTTAAAATTCGTTGCAATGATTAACACTAATGTTCATGTATTTCATTTAATCTGCAATTGTTGCTTCTATAACTAAAAATAAGTAATCATGTCAGCACCAGGAAAATAATCATTTTGTCTCAGTTCATGTGTGTCAACATAACTGTTGACTGACAGGTTACAAAAACTGACTTTAAATTTGCATATGTTCACCTTGAATATATTTTTTTCTGTCAGCTTCAACTTATTGGTAAGAATAAACACTCTTTAGCATCTATGACATCCATTTCTCACAGACATTTTGGGCCAGTGAGTACACAACTTGTTGCACTTAATTAAGTAAACCAACTGTGCAGCCACTTGAGACCGAATTGTTTAATTTTTACTCACACTTCATGTAGAGGAGATTGATAATTACAGTTTCTTCATCATAGCTTGATTACAATCAGCTAATGAAGTTGCGACCTTAAAAACATATTACAGTCAGTCAAATGTCCAACAGCTGCTTACAGCAAATTACTGCAAAATCTTCACTTTTTAAAGGAAATCAATTTACATGCAATTACTTTCTAAAGTTTTAAATGTGCATTTGCTGCTGTCACATTCTGTCACACAAACCATTCATTTACTGCGTTGTTGAAAGCGTCACTACTTTCTCGGACGGACCCAAGTTCACAAAATACTACTCTTCTTGCTCCGTCGCTTAGCAACCTGCGCCAACGCGCCAACGCACCGCCCCCGAGGTGTCTGCGCCCGCTCACCGCGGTACCGCGCGGTCGCCGCCGCGCAAACCGCGTTTGGTGTGTAGGGGCCTTAAGGGAGTTCATCTTTATTATGTCTGCGTTCATCCGCGAATCTGCGTCCGTGCAGCCGGCTGCAGGTCTGGAAGAGGTGCGCGGCAAGCTACGGCGTAACCGCCGTAAAGCTGGGTTTAAACCCAGCAGAGTGTGTTTGTGTGTTTCTCTGGGCACAACATGAATCAGCGACATTGTGCATGTTTGTGCAATTCATGTAACCATCACTGTATTGCTTAGAAATGTCCACAAGATGGCAGAATATAACAAACCCCGTTGCAGCTGCTCTTAGAACCACACGGAGATGCAACCACGTTCATCTGTCAGGCTTCTGGAAATAAATCATTTCACAGAAGCGTCACGTTGTGGACTCAGGACATGAATCTCATAAAATTTTCATTAAAGTGTGACCCCTTTAGATCTGGATCATTGTTATTTTTTGTTTGTTTTGTAAATCTGATTTGTTCTGTGCATGCACATCCTTCAGAGTGAAAGCCCCTGGCAGTCAGTCACAATATGAAGGTTTGCCTGATAAAACCTTTGTGGCAATTTTCTTATTACGCCACTTGTGAAAATCTTTAATGATAGGATGACGCCGCAGACACACTCACCCACTCAAACGCTACTCTCTCCCTCTGCTGACCATATAACCCACTATCACAGGCTCGTTACTCGCCTTATCTTCTTGAACTGGTGTATGCGCGCGCACGGCTCCCATCTCGGCTCTGATGGCACCAAACACAAACGGACATTCTCTTTTTAATCATCAACTGAGGTCGAGTTTAGCCTAACTAATAAAAAAAGGCTCATCAGCACTGACTGACAAGGAGATTTATGCAAAGCAAGAGTAAAGGTTTGACCAAACTTGCCAAACATTTCATCCCCCTCTTTCCCTCCTGCACGGAGTATTTTTGCGCTCTTAATGGTCCAATGAAATCCTTAAAATATTCGAGTTTGGAGTCGTAAAGAGCACGAGTAGCCCTCACCTGGGCTGGCAGCACTCCCACGCCTGTAGACGTTGTAGATTCCCCATTTCGTGTGACGCCTGTTTAGCGGATTTCTCCGGAGGTTTGCCCCGGCGGAGCGCAGTACGCCAGCAGAGATGGACAGGCACATCACTCCGTGCGTCACCGCGAACCTGACGGCTCATCATTTCAACTGTTAACATTTTTAGACCTCGACGCCCAAACATTATCATTTTTTGCCTGCCATCATCCAGAGGTAAACTTTTCTTCCCCGGCTCTGCTCCTGTCCTCCCCCCCTCGCTGGGTGATACATCGGTGGGATTTCCATGAAGCTACGCATCGGGTGACCATACTTTGTTGCGGAATTTGCTCTGTGTTCAGCGGGACATCATGTGGACGCCGACGGAGGAAGACAAAATCGGCGTTGGTGAGTGATAAAAAAGATGTTTATCTGTTGATGTGGCGCAGCGCGAGCCAAAGCTTGACACGGTCAGAATTAACCGACAGCCCTTAATGTCAACGCATTCTTTTTATTCTCGGCACGATTTACAGGTTACTGTCTCTGCGATACAATGTCTTCATGGTGAATAATGATGTTAAAAGAAGGGATGTCTGTAGAACTTGCAGTAGATTTGTTTCATTTACTGACCATCAAAGTCCAATAAATCCTACGTGTGTGTGTGTGTGTGTGTGTGTGTGTGTGTGTGTGTGTGACAGCTGAGGTAATAGAAGTTAGAGATACTGACCTTTAGTCTCTGATCTTTTTAAATGATCAGTGTCTGCAGCATTTTTATTCTGACTTGTTATTACAGTCTGTGGTTCTTGCCATCTCTCATGATGTGGTATGAGAGTTTTACAGAAGGTTATCATTCACAAGAGAAGCACAAAATGATGTAAGAGCTGAAATAATGGGCTGTGGTGCGGAGCCAGGGAGCAGGATGCTGCTGTGTCGCTGCACGACAGGTGACTGACACTGTACAACAGGCAGCAGTGATTTATTCATCTACAATTGCAGTGTAAAAACTGTACATTTTCAGATGACGCTTTTATTTAGGGGCTCTTGGCCAATAATCCACTTTCAGTGATCCTCCCAGTGACTCTCTTCATTATTCATCCCATTTTTCCTTGTCTTACTACACATAGTCCTTTAAACCAGTCACTGCCACACATTTGTAGGCTGACTTCTTGCTCACCTCTATCCTTTCTGTTTTTGGCAAGCTGCCCTTCACTAAGTTGATATTCACTTTTTTCCCAGTTTGTACCCTTATACTTACTCCTGATGGTTGTCTGCTTTGTTTTCGTACAGAAGTTGCTGGGGTAAAAAAAATAAAATATCTTTTCAGATATTAAGTAATGTCCCAAAGATTAAGTGATTCTCTGTTTTCTTCCTCTAGTTGTCCCTCACAGTTGTTTTTCCTCTTCGATACTTCTTTCCAGTTCCATGTATGTTTCCCTAACAAGTCTTTTTTTGTCTTTTCAGGATGGAAACAAAAGGCTGACGGCTCCCCCCCGTGCTGTGGAGGAATGAGGGGCTCTGGATGAAGGCCATGGAGCTGAAAGTGTGGGTGGACGGAGTGCAGCGTATCGTGTGCGGGGTCACGGAGTTCACCACGTGCCAGGAAGTGGTCATCGCTTTGGCACAAGCCATTGGTAAGTTAAAAAATAAGATTGATTACAATGTGATGCTACTTATTTTATGGGAGGAATGGTGTTCAATAAACACAAATCCAACCAAACAGAGTGAGAAATGATCATTATTCTATCTGTAATGCCAGTCCATGCAGTTCTGGCTGGGATTTTCTTCATAAATGGGCCCCAGAGAATGAGATGAGTCATGCTGCAGTATTTGGTTTATTGACATGTGCAGTTGCAGATTCTCTACCTCTATTCTTAGTTTTTGGGTAAATTGTGAATCCAAGACTGTGTTTTTTTTCAAACCATGACAGGTGCCCCGTTAAGGACTGATTTATCACCAAGTCATCAGATAAGTCAGAGTTAAAATGTGTGTGTTTGTTAGACTGACAAAGTAGCAAGAATTGTGGTATTCACTCTCTTTTGTGCCCCCTGTGCCTTTTGTTCAGGCGGGGGCACTTTGATGGAAATGGCTGTAGTGATGAATGCACCTCTTTTTTTCTTTTCCTTTTTCCTTTTTTATAAGGGCCCTTACTGTGCAAGACGGGGGTGAGAGGGAAGTCTTTTTATCTTATCTACATGTGTACACACCAGCATGCTGGAGTACACAGACATGCCTAAAAAAACGCCCATGAACCATCCATCCTTTGGCCAACACAATCGCCGCTTGTCGAGTTGAATTTTCCCACCGTAAAGCTCTTTCACCCAACACGTTCTTTGAGTCTGCCAGTAATACACAAGCGTGGGAGAGCCGTGAAAGAATTCCCTAAGTTAGCTTTGCTCCTTTGACAGTATTTTCAATGTTTAGCCAATCAAATAACGGAGAGTGTTCTGGTTGTTTACGTGCAGATGGTAGGCTCTGATCATGGACGTGAATGCCAAATTTTTCATCTGTCATTACAAAAGTGTAAATCTGCTGCACAAGTATCAGTTTAAGTTTGTTTTTTTATTTCCTTAAACCAACATTGGGCAACGTGACTTTTGTATGTATTTCTTGTAAACAAAGTAATTAAAGACTCAATTATAAGTGTCCGTCACTGAAAATCCGTGTTTCTGATTTATCAAATATCTAATATGATCTTATTCTGGGTTTATGTGTCAGGATTGCTGCTCCTGTCAACTTTTGGTGGTGGGATGTTCCTCCTGGCCTCCTACGCAGCAGCTGCAGTCATCTCAGTGATGCACGCTTCCAGTTTGGTAGCTTTAACAGCAAGCAAGGTAGATGCTCAGTTTTTAAACCTTGAGTTTGAATTCTTGGTCAGTTCTGTGATAAATCTTATTTGTTAAATAAATATATCAGAGGGTACATTGATTTGCTGGTTTTGTTGCTTTCAGACTGTCCAAGCAGTAACCAACTACCATCATGGCCACACAGGTCAGCTGTCGGCACTGTCAACGTTGATGGCATGGATGGGATCTCTGGGTGTTGCCATTGTTTCTCTGCAGGTATGCAGTCAGAGACTACATCCAAACATTGCTGCATGATTTCCAATGATCCACTTTGGCTGCCTTAATTAACTGAGATCTCGTGAACATTTCTTGTAGGAGACAGGAGGCTCTCTCACTAGTGTGTCACACATGCTGTCAGCATGCCTCAGCTTTGTCCTGCTGGTCCAGGTCTTCTGCTACACAAGCAGCCCTGCTGTTGCTGCAAAGAAGAGAGATTAACGGTGAAAGACATCGAGCATTGTGATCACGTGATGGCTTCTAAAGCAGGAAATATTGACATTGTCTATTCATAGTGAATTCTGCTCTGTTTTATTTTAAACAGAACCATGTTTATTTGTAAATGAAAATTGTCTCATGCTGCGTTGTAACTTGTATGTCTGGAGTTAGTTTATCACTGTTGTAAGGGAATTAAATGTATTTGCTGCCCTCTAGTGACTCAAGTAAACACAGTTTCCTCTGTATCTACAAGTTAACCGGCAGTTCGTTTTGTATATTTAGTCCTCTGGTCACTGCATTACTGTTTCTCCAGATGTTTCTTATTTTAGCCCACTAGAAGTATAAGGTAGCCAACCACTGACAGGAGGGCGGCAGTCCTCAGTGTTCCCTGGTGCTCTCTTGTGTGGAGACCAAACATGTAGTTGATGGGCACTTATATTCTCTATAAACCTTTCCTCTGTTTTAAAAAATGTATCACAAGTTTCTTGTTTGATAAAAGAGAAAAAGTAATTAAAACACTTAGCCTGGGCAAAGACTAGTGTCCTGAGGCTGAATTTATAATAAACCAATCAGAGGTCAGAGTTGAGAGCAGACAGGATTATGATATGTTGAACTTTTCCTTTTAATAGTAAAACCCACACAATGCTACATAATACAGATAGTTAAATATATACCTGCTAATGTTAGTGGCTCCAACACACAGAGAAACAAAATGTTACAAGAACTGTACTTGCAATTCAAAAATGAAGAAGACATTAAAATCATCACCTGGGGCTTTATTACAGCTGAACTTGAGCAGATATACAAATGTTAATCAGAAAGGTCATATTGCACAGGCATTCCTGTGTGGGCGATGCATTTGAGTTGCATCAGAATTATTACAATCACCTTGCAGACCTTTCCATTTTTAAATGATAAATGGATTGTACTTATATTGGGCTTTTACTGTCACATTCACCCATTTGTGCACACACTCTGCTGCACTTTTTATGGGTTATCAACACAGTGAAAACCCAGCACACACACTATTCTGGTATAAATACTGCCTTCCCACAAAATAAACAATAAAAACGTCATCTGCTCCCTTCTCTCCCAGTCTTCTGCATGTTTTCACCTATTTTTCCCCACAGTAATCAAAAACTATGTTTTGCAGTTTATGCTTCACTATAAGATTGCTTTTTTGAAGAGGTTAGCACCATATCTAACAAAGAGCTACTCAAACTTGTAGTCATACAAGATTCACATCAGCAATTTTATATTCTAAAGGTACTGTTCATGGTTTATTTGTACAGGTTACAGTACCTCTATCTGCCTCTCTTGTCCTGTTCTCACAGTCTCCGTTATGGTTGCAGTGGCCTTGATTGAGCTCTTGCGGGATGCTGGGACATCTAACTAGGCCTGGGACGACTGATGCACCCTCCCCCGCTGGTACAGTATAAGAGAGAATGACAGCGAATGAGAGGAGAACAACACAGCGTACGCTCTCTCCAAAACACAAGCTGCTCTGACACCCGGATCACTCTGTTCCCCTTCTTTTGTGTTTCCTTCTCTTCTCCAGCTGAAACTGTCGCAACCCTCAGTGTGCTGCTGAAGCAGTTTTTTTTTTTTTTTGTGCTCCTCTCTTCCTCTGATTCTTCCACAGCTGCTTCCTGGATTACACCGGTTGTCAGTGCATGAACGGCACAGCCTCCAAGCTCCCGGATTTAAATACTGGGTTGGAACGTACCACGTGGCAAAAACAGGGGGGGGGGAGTACCAGGGTGAACCTCTTCAGGCTCTATTGTGCTGAAAAATGGAGGAGGCCCTGGATAACTAGCCACTCCCACTTCTTCAACGCCTCCCACCGCTTATTCATGAACACAAGGCTTCAATCATGAAGTCATGAGGACTGTTAAGCTGTGAATAAAGCCTCTATTAAATGTATCTGTTTTAACAAATCATTACTTTATTTCAATGTCATGAGCCCCTCTCTCTCTAAATGAGTATGTTTTGATTTTTTTTTTGTCCCAGCAGGAATTATAACTAATACTAAAACATTTATCCATTACTGAAAAAATTTTACATGACTGTCAGATACTTCAGGAAACTGAATGTTGAGCACATGCAGCAGCAAGTATTACCGTGTTTACATCGAGTGTAATACTGTCTTTCATGCCATGCTCCACTAATGATCACCAGCTTCTTCCTTGATCTTTAGCATCACAAGGAAAGCCTGAACGCTTTGCAAGCCTAAAACTTCTCCCATCTGATTTTAAACCTCATGTTTAAGCACGGTTAGAACCAACGCACACACAATTAGAACCCACGCACACACGGTTAGAACCCACGCACACACGGTTAGAAGCCACACACACAAGGTTATAACCCACACACACGTTTAGAATCCACACACACACGGTAAGAACCCACACACACAGTTAGAACCCACGCACACACGGTTAGAACCCACGCACATACGGTTAGAACCCACACACATACGGTTAGAACACAAGCACACACGGTTAGAACCCACGCACATA
>JBAJHY010000002.1:6301294-6315678 GCA_037177095.1 Craterocephalus marjoriae | reverse complement strand
AAATGCTTCACCATTACAATACATTTGCATATTCAATAAATTAAAGAAATCATGAGTTCTTGTTGATCCCTGACTTTGATTTCTTGCTTGTGTTGTTCTTTCAAATGGAAGTCGCTTTGGATAAAACCATCTGCTAAATGACAGTAGTAGTAGTAGTAGTAGTAGTAGTAGTAGTAGTAGTAGTAGTAGTAGTGTTATTCACCATAAACTGGCCCATGTTTGTTGAGCCCAACTATAAGCAGCATGAGGATAGTACAAAACTGTGTCTGTTGTGCAAGTGAAGAGCTCCAAGAACATCTTTTTCACTCTTTGCTTCATTACACGTGCCAGCTCTGAAGAATCAAAGTCGTAGGTCTCACAGGTTTCATAGTCTGTGCAGTGGATATAGAAAAAGATTAGAAATGTTATGTTCAGAGAAAACATCACAGTCTTTCACATATGAAGCATAGACCCACTAGATTAGTGCTGCTTAAGCACTGCAAACAAATAAAATGGTAAAAATCACTAAATCAGACCTGCTCTACAAAATGTCATTTTCAATATCACTTCTAAAACACAAATTCTGAAGACGCAATATATGGAAAAGAGTTTGAATTTACCATGATCTGTATCAAAGATCTGGGGTCTGTACAAGCCAGAACATTCTGCCAGGGCCTCAAATTCCTTTAACTCCCCAGGAGTAATGATGGGTCTTCTACCTGTTGAAGAAGAAACATATTCAGGATGAAGTCTTTTGGTTAGATCTACATTCCATTTCTAAATACTTGCACACCATATTTCTTGTGTTTTCATTAATGAATTAGAGGACTTTGCTGGGTCCAACAGGAGCCTCTTCAATCCCTCAAAGCTAGCTGTGTGTGGAGTAAGGAAGTTTATCAGGCTCAATTAGAGGGACAGCTTTTGAGTGGGGGTAGAGTTTTTTGGCTCTTGTGTTTGAAAGCTGATAATTGGACCCCAAATGAGATTCTAATTCAGTGGTTCTCAAACCGGGGGTCGGGACCCCCATGGGGGTCATGAGATCATTTCAGTGGATCACTAGATAATTGTAAAAAATATACAGTATAGCCTACGTTTGTCAAATAGATTTTGGTTTTGTATCACTGATCTTATAATTAAACCAAAAATGCATGGAGAAATCTAAAATTACCACCTTAAATTTAAATACATTAGTTCATAGACAACCAATCCATATGAGCAATCTGAATTTGCCATAATCTCAGAGAGAAAAGCTGATTTTAAGCCTGTCGGTGCCACTGTTCTAACAGTTGGACCTCAGGTGCTACAGGTTGCTTCTGCTTGCCTGAAGGATTTGATGGGGAACTGTACTTGCAATTATTGGATATAGGTTTCCCTTGCCTGAACATGGCTCAACGGGGCCCGCTCCTTGAACCAGACCTGGGGGAAGGGCAGGAAGATGAGCGCCTGGTGGCAGGGCTGCAAAAAAAACCAAAGACTGTAAAACACCTTGTGAACGAACACACAGGAAACGCCTGGAAATCCATTCATTTGAATCTTTTTTGGAGACTATCAGGAAGGAGAAAGGGATGTACCAATTGAACTTTGACTGTTTTCACAGCCTTTGAATGACTTAAGCAGCATATGACTCATTTATCATCTTGTTAGAGAAGAAATTTCTAATCTCCAAATGTTTGCCTCATTTGCATATGAAATAAATAAACAGCAACCTTAGTGTATCCATCCACTTAATACATGTTCCTGGAGTTTTTCCCAGCCAACAATTAATTAAGAATATGTCTTAAAAACTAACATTAAAGAATAAAATAGTTGCAATATTTGTCTTTGTTGTTTTATGTAAAACTATATTATCTGTTTCTGTTTTCACTTCATCTTATCATGTTTGACACGTTCAAAAATCTATTGTACACATATGGTTTGTGTGAGGCGTACATATTCTCACCATTGTTTCTTCCTTCATAAATACCTGGTTGTGTACAGGAAAGTTATTCAACATTGGCTTCTAAAGTGAAGATGATAAACCAAAGTTTTTATAAGTTGTGCTTTGTAGGAGGAATTGCATATTTTATTTTTCTCAACTGTGAAAAGTTGAATGAAAAAGAACCTAGTCGATGTTTATATATTTTCTATTCTGTACTTCTTTAAAATGTCAGAGATTAACACAATATTTAAAGCTTACCTTCTGACTAAAGTTTGCTACCTGCGCATCATTCCAACAATGTGTGACATCACCGATTAAAAAAAAAATGGGTTATGTTTTGCAGAATTATAAAATCCCTGGATTACTATTTTGTTTAGAGTTGTAATAGCAAAACCTATATTTACAGAGCAATGCAGATGACTTCCAACATTAATCAAATACACAACATTTTTTCCCTTTTTCTTCTTTTTTATTGCAGCTGCACATGTTTTGCACATGAAGCAAACAGTGAGTTATCTGCAGTTCATTCACAGTGTATCTTCTTTCTGTGCTATTACAGAGCCGACCCCCAGAAACTGGATGCATTCATCATGGATAAAGCTCTGCTGGACTATGAAGTCTCCATAGATGCAGACTGTAAAACACTAACAGTTGGGAAACCCTTTGCAATAGAAGGTAATATGGATCTTAAAAAGTGATCAATTACCTGCCTTTTAATTGTTCATACTGTAGGATATAATAGACAGAGTATAAAAATGTGCCACTGTTATGAGTTTGTGGAAATTGTTGGAAGTTTGGTCACCCCTTATATATTGCCATACTGTAGGTCCTTTTGAGGAAATGATTGGAATTAGAAGGTGTTATTCCAGTCCAGTGTTGCAGCCAGTCATTGTATTACTATTATTTATTTGCCTGCCAGATGGTCCTCCGTTAAGGTCAAGCAAACCAATGGTTATTGATCTGTGTTTCTTAAAGTTTTGCTATTTTGAAAACTATAAGAAAAATGTTGTATGTGACAAAAATACAGAAGCAGAAATCTCCCTCACCTGTAGTCATTTATTTTAATATTATTCAGAAATCGTGACGTGATTATTTTTCTTCCATGATATTGAAATAACATATCCTGCTGTTTCTAGAAATGAGCTGGGGATCATAATGTTGATTATGATGAGTTAGGTAGGATCTATAATATTAGATGGAGACATTCATGCATAATTCTGTCTATTGAACTGAGTGGGCTCAGAGAAACTGAAACACCAGGCCAGACAACATATATTGATTTATTATGTACACAAAATAATTCTTATCTAGAAATAATGACATTATTAAAACGTTTCTCAAGCTTGGCCTCTCTCAGCTTGCAAATGCTGTGAACCAGGCTTAGGAGAAGTCAGAATTGAGGTGAAACGCTGCTCCACTTGGGATCAAAGCGGAGAAATTACCATTCGATTTTCCCCTCAATGAACAATTACAACTCCTATAAAAGAAATGTGAACCTGTATTTATTTTAATTTGACTATTAAATGTGGTGTGTGTTTAAATTCCCTTAGTTAACAGACCAAAGGCTTTGCAGTCTTTTCAGATATATTCTCCAACCACTTTGTAAATTGATTAAGAACACCTTAGAGTGAATTCATGAATACTCAGGCTCCAGAAGTAAGCACATCCCGTATATGTTTTGGCTTTTCTAATCATTGGACTTTAGGATGCCTCTATGCATGAGTGCTTCAGAACAGCCCTAAATTTAACAATATCAATCACTCAACATTTGCACAGTGCATGGTTAATCTGGCTTTCAAAAGCTTACATTCTCAACAGTCCACTGTTAATCTCTGGTCCATTTAGCAGGCCTCTTCCTCCCACTGTGAAAATATTCCCATGGCAGTTGCTTCCATTACAAGCCACCGCAGCCACAGATTCCTCTGCTGCTGGTAATTACTTAATGCACCTTTAAGCCTTCAGGATACAATACAAATCAGTCAGTGTGGGGAAGGTACTTCTGTAATTGGCCGTTGCAAAATTCGTTACCTTTTTCTGGCGTGCTTGGACATCCGGAGGTGCATTCGCATTGTCAAGTGCCTGCTTTGTTTTAGAAAATGACATTCTTCACAGAGAAATGCCAATTGTGTCCGCTTGGCCCGGTTTCACCTCAGCAGCTTCTAGCAAGAGGATGAAGTGAAGAAAGACACATAAAAATATTCTTTATCTGTTTTGATAGAGGATTAATCGCTGAGGAGTCTCTGTTTTGTTTATGTGTCCACTGGCAGGATATGGCATTGGTCTCCCTCAGAACTCTCCGCTCACCTCCAACTTCTCAGCGATTGTTAGCCAGTACAAGTCAGACGGCTTCATGGACATGCTGCATGACAAATGGTACAAAGTTGTACCCTGCGGGAAGCGCAGCTTTGCCATGACTGAGGTAAGTCAAAGGAAAAAAGTCAATCTGTGGTTTATTTGGTTGCACCACACAACAATAAACTATTCAATTAGACACTAAAAGCACCATAGGTATGTGGAAATACTTTACCTGACTGCTGAATAAATGGAAAGTTGTGTTTCTTTTCCTTTTTCTGCACAGCACATTGGGCTGCTAGCACTAACTATTTTCTGGCCTTACTCTCTAAATACCTTTTCTACACTCAACAACCTCCATGTACTGTAATTGCTCCTTTCTCATTCAGACCAAGGCCTCTGACCCTCCAGCTGCCAAACAAGCTGTGTCCACATAACTGCAATCCTGAACAATCTAGGCCCTGTGGTCTACTCTGTGCAGCTATTACCCCGCAATTAGCTCTATTTGCAGCCTGGCCAACTGTGATGCTGGAGCCCCCCATAGAGACTATGGCCGTGCAAAGATGCTGCACCATTTTTCTTTCAGCATTTCACAATTTCTTTATTTTCTTTTTTTGTTTTTGCTCGGATAGGCCAGGCAATTTAATCTTTGTTTCTCAACGTCCAATAGATAAGAGCTGAAGTTGAGCAGTTGTGAATTAAAGCAGCTCCTCAATGCCTAATTCAAAATGTGAAAATACCATCATGTGATTGTTTGATTGGCATATCAACAGCAGCGGCACGTCGCAATGCCACAGATTCAGTAAGCCTAAAGTGAGACATTTTCTAATGTGGGCCAGCTAGACATGCTGTAGATGCTATCTGCAGCAGCAGACATTTAAATTGCTCCAGGTACATTTCATCTTGCAGCATCACACCTCCGTCTGCCTGAAGTTGTTGCTGCTCAACCATTTTTTTTTATCTGTGCATCATTGAATATCACAGTTATTTCACACAGGTGCCTTGCAGGAAGTCATGATAGACCACTACTAGATCCCAAATTATAGATATTATATAAAAAATATTTTTGTGTTTATCATCGTGCTGAAATTATGTTAATGTGTACAGTTGCATTCAGTGCTGTTGAAATGAAAGCCGGACAACATCAGCGGGAAATTTATGATACAAGCAATATGAATTACTGACAAGCCTGGCTCAGTTTAGTCCTGCTCAGCGAATTTTGTTTATTTTATTTATTTATTTATTTTGTGCAATCTATTCTTAAGCCCGGGGATTCGAAAAAGCTGAAAAATCTGATGGATTGCCTTCAGTCAAGCAGCCAAACTCTCTGGCAACACTCCAGCTCTCTGTCACCTCAAAGGAGTTGATCCTATTTGAAGTAATAGAATCAATACCAATAAATGGCATATTATTGAATTAGCCAACGCTGAAAGAGCTAGATGTTACATAACTAAGGAGTAAATTATGATAAAAGGGATAAAGATGAAAAGGGTAATGTGCTTTATTGAAGTTTTTCATAGATTTTGGCTGCAAAGCGTTGCTGTTAATTGTGAAAAATAACCGTGCTTGTAAGAAACGATTGTTCAGTCTGGTTGGTGTGAGACAAGATGTGTGAGATGGTTGCCAACAAGAGCCTGAATACGATATGAGCTAATATATGCTTAAACAAGAAAAACTCCTGCTTATAAAGATGGTCAGATGCACACAAAACTATTTTAACCCTGAGCTGAGCTTGAGATTAATCTTTATTAATTCAATCTTGTCCATCTAAGATTATACTGCTGGAATTTCATTTTTGTTTCTCTCTGTCTTTAAATATATACCCTGGCAATCACATTCAACTGTCTCTACCATCCAATTTTCAAAGAATCATCGACTCCCACTCTCTGAAATGTAAACAATCACAGATATTTTAACTTTAAAGAATTTTAAAGGCTTTTTTCAGCTTTTGTCGCATATTTTTGCTACGGCTGCTTAAAGGAAACTGCATTTGAAGACCTAAAAGTGACTCTTAATGCACTATTTTAAACAATTATGTAATTTGAACATGCATTTATTGTTTTTTTTATTATTTTGTGTGCATTTTATTCTATCTTTTGCTTATAATGTACAGCGCTCTGGTACAATGTTCTTGTTTTAAATGTGCTGAGAGAAAATGGACCAGAATGGATTAGATTTTTTACCAAATGCACGGTAAGTCTGAAAACGTTTTACCACCACTTTATGTTTAGTTAAGTCATTAGGAATACATGCGTATCTACTCTTCATCAAAGCGTGGCGTTACCTTGACCTCTTCGTAGACTCGGTCTCCTAGCTCCGTGCAGTGGACGTAGAACTGCAGCGACTTCCTTTTGATGTCTTTCATGATCTCCGCCAGGTTGTTTAACACATCTGGCTCCAGCTGGTTGATCACCGAGTTCAAGTCTGTGGCAGATGGAGCCGGCCCGGTACCAGGCTCAGGGACGGATGCAGAACTCAGGCCCGACACAGCCAGAGAGCCATTAGCAGCTGCAGGATCGCCTCCATCTTCCACGTCAGCCGAGCAGACCACAGTCCTCACAATGCAGCCGTCTACCGTTTGCTTGACGTTCTGAGTGATTATCCTGCTGATCTCTAAACCGTTGCCGGCGTTGTAGCCAGAACCAGATGCAGAGGTAGGATTGGTAAACGTGACACGTCTCCACACTTCTTCTCCTCTGGAGTGTGACGGTCCGACGTCAGCGTCCGTCGGCTCGCCACAGAGCTCGTCATCCTCCCTCCCCGGCATGGAATTAGCTGCCCGGACGCTAGCGACAAAATCGCTAACTGTGCTTGCCAGTGTCGTGTCGGTGTTAGACCAGCTGGTGTCAGACTTTCGTCTGGGCCA
The DNA here is from genome assembly GCA_037177095.1 of Craterocephalus marjoriae. Lineage (NCBI taxonomy): Eukaryota > Metazoa > Chordata > Actinopteri > Atheriniformes > Atherinidae > Craterocephalus > Craterocephalus marjoriae. The sequence continues at coordinate 6,308,623 of JBAJHY010000002.1, read as the reverse complement.
GCTGTCCATATAATGTGTGAGCATGCTGTTAATGTTGTCCTGTAGTGAACTCACGTAGTCCTGGACCGGCGGGCAGGGGTTATAAAAAGATACGTACTCTGAAAACTGAGACACGGATGTGTAGGGGAGTGTTTGCTGACACGCGGCGGTGTCTGTGTTTACAGTGGAGTGTGTGGGCTGTGCGACGCTGTAGTGAATGCTCTCCCCCTGCAGGAGGAGCTGTATCTCAGAGGAAAAGTCTCCCATGTGTTTGTCCACAATGCTGTCTATACTTCTCTGAGGACACGCACCAGTAGATAAACCAGAAGGAGAAAACACAGAGCCAGCTTCCACTTCTGGCTTTTTCTCCTTCTCACCAGCGTCAGCATCTTTCACAGGTGGCTGTGATTCCTCCCTCTCCTCTAAACTTCCAGCCTTCACCGGTTCGCCCTCCTCCGCCTTTACTTCCCCATCGGACGGTGACAGGAGTTTAATCAGCGGCTCTGGAGCTGGAGGATTAAATGGATGAATAGCCGTAGGCAGAAAAGGATCTTCTTTCTTCATTTCATTTTCTCTGGAAAGCCCTACAGAAGACATAATTACACTCACAACTCATTGTAATCACCTTGATTGAGAAACATTGGCCACGGTTACATGATGTTTTTTAATTCCGGATTAATTAATTCAGATTAATTAAACTATTTCAGGATTACACGGAAATGTTAATTCCTAATGAAGGTTTACATAGACACACGTTCAATTAATTCCGCTTTAAATCGAGGGGCTGGGAAGGGCTCTGATTGGTTGGATGGCGGTGATGTACCATACGTACGTCTACCAGAAGTTAAAAACCGCCTCGTTTCTTTCCAACAATTACATGAGAAAATGTCGTAATAAGAACCATTTTAGCTTGATTTGGTTTCCAGTTATGAAGCAGCAGCTATCAGCTAATATGCTACGTTACTTTCACGTGAACAGATGTGGTTTGAGCCCGTTTGCTTGGCGACAGGACGTGGGAACGAACATGTGCAGAACAGGAATTAACAAGGAGCGGAATTACGGTTTACATGATAGAAGATGAGAGAGGAATTAACTAATTCGGAATTGAAAATGGAATAAACTAGCCTCTTTATTCAGAATTAAGTTTAATTCAGAATTAATATTTGCAGGAATTAAGTGTTTACGTGGTCATTTTTTCATCCGTTTAAAGCCGAATTAACTTAAATTCAGAATCAAAGAGGAATTATAAGTCTCATGTAAACTTGGCCAGTGTAACAGAGAAAATGACATGTGTGACATTAATCTGAAGTGCAGAGACCAGCCGAACTACTGAGCCAAACTTTAATAATGATCTATTCTAGTCTTATTTCTGTCAGCTGATCATTGTGGTTAAAATAAAATAAACAGGGTAAACAAACAAAAGTTTCCACATTTGGAGGTGAATGAGTGAAAACGCTGAGAAAAGCCTGAGTCAGTCTCAGGTTACATGATGTTACCTGGAAACTCCCTGAAGGCTGCGGTGGCCGACTGCTGCTCGTTAGCTCCGCTCTGCTTCACATTAAGTGGGTTGAGCTGATTTTGCTCCAGGGACTGGAACTGGGAGGAAGGCAGAAGAAGGCTGCGCTCAGGTGCCAGGGACTGGGCAGGGGAAGTGGGGGGACTGGGTTGTGGGGAAGGGCACTGAGAGGGGGATGGGGGAGGGCTGGGCTCTGGGGAGATGCACTGAGTCGGAGAAGCGAGGGGACTGGGCTCAGGAGATGGACACTGGGAAGGTGAGGGGGGCGGGCTGGGGTCAGGTGACGGGCACTGAGAGGGGGAGGGAGGGGGGCTGGCCTCAGGGGACGGAAACTGGAAAGGGGAGGGAAGGGAACTGGACTCAGGAGACAAGGTGGGGCTCTTCCTGGAAGGCTTGGGTATCGTGGAGATGCTCGTTTCCATAGCGAGGTGCTGAAACCGAGGATCCTGGGGGATGTTCTTGTCTCGCTGAGAGTACCTGTCTGAACTCAGACCTGCCCAGAAAATAAATAAACAAACAGATTCAAAAGCTGGTCTGATGAAAGTTGTCCCCTAAAAGAACTGAAATTTCACCACGGCCTTTATAACTTTTATAACCTAGAGAAGTTCAACATTTCAGATACTATTATAATAAATAATAACAGTAATAAATGTGTTAAATGTAGGAACATTTTAGGACTTCAGCTATTAATTTATTTCTATTATTTATTTCTTTTATTTAATATTTACAAGCCTTTAAAAAGAGCGTGTGACTGAGATTCTCAGGCCAACTCTTTGTTTTTATGTGAAGTGTTGACTGAGCAGACAAACACACCTGTGATGGGGATGAGGACCCACGGGATCTCCCACTCTTCCTCCTCCTGTTCATTAGCCTCTGCTCTCCTCCCCAGCCCTCGGCCTCCTCCTTTACCTGCTGCTCCGTGGTGATTTGTGTCCCCGCTGTGTGAACTGGGACTGAATCCCTCCAAACTACTGATGCTGCCTGCTGTCTGTTCCTACACACACAGACACACACATATATGATTTATACACTTTAGAGAGTGAAACATCAGATCCTCTGGTAGCGTCGCTTTGATTAACATTAAGCTTTAGCTCATCCATCTGATTCTCCAGACTGAGGCTGCCATGAACGCTCTCTGCTGCTGGTAAGACACTGAACCACTCATAAGTGGCGTGCACAGTACAATTTAGGGGAAAAAAACCTGTAGAATATCCACATTTGGAGACAGGTTTCAAAGTTTCATGATCAAATCGACTTTCTTCGTAAACAATTAGATAACCAACCATGTGTTCACACGGGGGCTTCCATTAGCTGCACATTGACTTAACATTAGGGATGCAACAATACCACTTTTTTCCAAACCGATACAATACTGATACTTGAGTCTGAGTTCTTGCCGATACAGAGTACCGATACAAATAATTCTACAGCATTAATAAAATGCAATGAATTGGAAGACAGATTTTTATTTTCTTCTCTGCTTTTAACAACAAATTCTGGTGAAATAAATAAAAAATAAAATATAAATAAAAATGACAACATAACTAAAATTTGTGAAAAATAATTTCTTCCTGGTATCAATCGACTTTACGCGTACCAGTACTGTAGAACAATAAAATGCAACCTTACTCAACATATAATTTATACACGCTAATAATTTTACTCACGCCCAGAATTAACACACAGTAAGAGTGGGCGTTATGTTTCAGACTTTTCTACACATATGTCATTAATTTTTTGGGAAAAATTTACTAATCTCTTTTCTTACCTCCAGCTCCTCATGCGTCCTGAGGTCAATGTCACAGTTAGCAGGCAGGCCCAACTTTGTAGCCAATCTACCTAATGCATTAGACTCCTTTAGTCCTTCCTCTGGCGTCTCACTTTGGCAAGGATTGGCAGTATGAAAGAGGTCTGCAGATTGGCAAAGAAATAAGGATAGAATTGACACCTAACAGGCTTCTGGTGTGATTTGGTATTCTGTCTCAGAGAAGGTTTTATAAGTCACCTGTCAGCTGCTTAGTAAGCCTGGTAGCCAGTTCAGACTCCTCTTCCCTCAGATCCACATCCTTCAAATCCAAAATGCCCATCACGGAAGCAAGAGTAGCAGGAGTTGAGGCGGCACCGCTTCCATCACCTGGAACCGGACCCAGAGAGACAATAGAAAGGTGGAAACGTATTAACCACTGATGCAATAACATAAAAAGATGCTCGCTCTAATATCTAGTTAACCTTTAAGTTTGATTTCAATACGTGTTCACCGTGGTATCGTTTCCATTCATTTCTGCAAATGTCACATTTATTTCTGCAGAGTTGCAGTGATTTTTAGCCACGATCTTGTGTTGATGACGGGAGTCAGACCACTGCACCACGCCTTCTCCAGCACATCCCAGAGATTCTCACTGGGGTTCAGGGCTGGACTCTGTGGTGTGTGAAAATGATGTCTCATGGTCCCCAGGAGAGGCTCGGAGTAAAGCTGCTGCTCCTCTTCATCGAGAGGAGCCAGATGAGGTGGCTCGGGCATCTGGTCAGGATGCCCCCTGAGACCACGGGGTAGGCACAGGACCCGCTGGAGGAATTATATCTCTCGGCCGGCCTGGGAGCGCCTCGGGATCCGACCCGGAGGAGTTGGCTGATGTGGCCGGGGAGAGGGAAGTCTGGGCTTCCCTGCTCAAGCTGCTGTCCCAACGACCCAACGACGGATAACAGCAGAAAATGGATGGATGGATGGATGGTCCCTGAACTCCTCTCTCACTATTTGAGTGTGATGAACCCTGGCATTGTCATCTCAGAATCTGGTTGTTCAGTACAGGCACTACTCGGAAAATTAGAATATGCTGGAAAAGTTGCTGCAAATCCTAATCAGCAAAATAAAAACAAATAAAAGCAGAAATATATAGATTTTTGTACTATTTGTCTATATATGTGCATTTCATCTTTTAAGTAAAGTTACAGGTATTACTTGGAAAATTAGAATATCCTGCAAAAGTGCTGCATTTCTGTAACTTAACTTCAAGGATGAAATGTACATATATAGACAAATAGTGTACAAATCAATGTATTTCCGCTTTGTTTATATTTTGTTTATTACTATAGGATTTGCAGCTTCAGAAAACCTCAAATTAAAAATCTCATAAAATTAGATTATTGCTTGAAATCAATAAAAAATGGATTTTGAATTAAAAAATGTGAGGCCTCTGAAAATAAACTCTTGGATCTGTAGTTGTGTCGGATTCACTCTTTATGTTGAATGAATTGCCTGAATAAAACAACTTTTCCAGTAGTACCTGTATATTCAGGTCGTCAGCTGACCTCATTCTTTGGACACACAACGTTGCTGAACCTGGACCGGATCAAATTCAGCAACCTTATATGAAAGCACTCTCCCCACAGACTTGTTCAGTACACTAAGTACAAGACACTTAGTATGACATCTTCCTTTCTTTTGGACCTGCTGTGCCCTGCACACTGGGCACTTCCACTGCTCCAGACTCAGATCTTTATGCTCCCTAGCAAAACAAAGCCTTTTCCTCTGGTCATTAGTAGGAATGAAAACTTGCCAACTGAAAGATTACTGCTAAAGCAGTCATCATTTGAAAGGAGGGTGGTACCAATTCCAGGTGGCAGCTTTAATTCTGTGATGCACGTTAAAAGTCAGTGTGGGAAACCCTGACATCCTGAATCATCTTTGTTTTGCTCCTACCTGGGATCCTGCTGCGTCTTCCATGTCCCTGTGAAGCTTTGAAGTATTTAAGAGCCCTCTCTGCCGTCTCCTGTTCCATCTTCCTCTTCCTCTCTGGTGCCTTCAGCCCTGTTCCTTCCTCCCTCCTCACCTCATTCTCTGCATTCCTCTTACAGGTCAAAACGAGGTCTAACAGCTGCTGTATCTGAAGAACAAAGAAAACACATGCAAATTAGTTATTTATTGTGTTTGTATAGAATGTCGCTGTCTGCACTTTATAGAGCTGTTTTTAAAATCTTACTATCAGGGATGCAATAATACCACTTTTTTCCAAACCGATACTTGAATCTGAGTACTTGCCAATTCCGAGTACCGATACCAGTACTTCTATCACACTAAAAAATTCATTGAATTGGAAGACAGGATTTAATTTCTTCTCTGCTTTTTACAATAAACGATGGTGAAATAAATTAAAAAATAAAATAATAATAAAAATGACAACATAATCTAAAATTTCAAGTGAAAATAAACATTGCACGTAATAATCAGTCAACTTTAACTGAGTACTTTAGAGTGGTATCGATGCAACCCTACTTACTATAATGACAATAAAGTCTTTTTATTCTATTCTTATAAACCAGAGGCCCTGAAAAGAGAATTAAGCTTTTACCAGTTGTCCTTTTTACATATCTTTAAGATTTTCTTAACCATCAAATGACAGCCACTCATGTCTTTCATGTCACCTTTTGATCAGCTGTCTCCCCATCTTTCTTGTTGCTTGCTGCCCGTTTGCCCATGGCCTCTCTCTGGCTACCAAAGCTGTTCCTGTGGCCCATCTCCTGCGGCTGCACAGGCCCACAGTGGGCTTCCACGACTTCCTTGGCCCGAGGCACTGACAGCAGGTAGACTGTGGGGCTGGACAGGTACGACTGCAGGTAGCTGTCCATGTTCACCTGGTGGTGTTTGGGAGGAGGAAACGACTGTCCCTTTTCATCCGTTTTGGAGTCATACGCAGACATGGGATACTGCCGAACCTGGCGAGCAAAGACCAAAAGATGTGCTGCAGGTCATGCAGTAAACTCACGAGGAAAAGCAAAGATTTTAAAAGAGATGCTGGACATACACTGCCATCAGTCAAGCCAGAGAGGTATTCCCGCGTCTGAAGCTCCACACCAAGCGAAAGCTTAGCCGGAGGGTTGGCTCGGGCTTTGACCAGAGCGTGGTGCAACGCCGGGATAAACTCGCTTAGCCGGGACATTACTGAGACACCAGATACCACTGACTCATGGGAAGAGGAGGTAAATCGTGATGCTACATGAAAGAAAAACAAGAAATATTTACTTAATAGTGATCTTTTTATATGAAATGCTGTTTTCTGATTGTTGGCCACTGTGTCCTCTTTCTCCAACATCGCATCACCCAGTCATCACAGACCGTGCCCTTTTCATGCTGAGAGAACAGATGTAGCTGTGTTTTCAAGACTATTTGTCAGGCAAATAGCCTGTAAGAAAACTAAGCCAGGGTACTTACTAGTTTTGGCCACGTCTCTGGTTTCTGGGAAAACAAACAAGGCCTGAAGACACCTCTTCCAGGTCTCTCCTCTCTCTAAAAACACAAATGTTGTCATTTATATGTTTACTGTTACACGCGATATTTACTGGCATTACAATGAAACTTACAAAGCACCCACAAGTGAGGCAGTAAGTTAAAATGAAGGCTTTTTAAATCATAAAACAATTTAATTCTTCTTGTTTCTCCACTAGAGCTGGTGCAGTGTAATACTTTTATTACATTATTATTGTTGCAAAAAGAACCAAAAACACTGCTGGATATAAATAAATAACTATACTGCAACATCTAAAGAGAATTAGCATGTCATAAATATATTTTTTTATTAAATTTTTCAGTTTATTCTGTGACCTATACTTTTTGTTTGATGTCTCACATTTAAAATACAAGTGTTATGGTTAAAGTAGAGGCAGTTATCATAGCTGCTAAAAGTATAAAGCAGGAAAATTACAGTTTATGGAAAGGAGGAAACAACCGGATGAAGAAAACAAAAAAATCATCAAGTTAAATGTCTGCAAAATTATTCATACGCTTCCGTTAAAGAAAAGGCTAAATTCTCAGTAGTCACTCAAATAACTGTAAATAA
>JBAJHY010000002.1:5857272-5868227 GCA_037177095.1 Craterocephalus marjoriae | reverse complement strand
ACACACACACACACACACACACACACACACACACACACACACACACACACACACACACACACACACACACACATACAAACACACATGCCAGTTTAATATTCAGGATATAAATCAAAGACTTATCATTCTATTTGATTTTATCCATCAGCCATTGGGATATTATTAAGAGTTATCAAAGGGCCCCAATTGAAACCTTTTTGCTCCATGAGAAATGAGTACCCTCTTCTCCACCATGCATTCACACTTGCTTAAGGGAATTTAGAAAAGAAAAAGAATTTCATTAAAAAGGAGGGGGGTAGAATATTATTAACATGAAGTGAAGCTCATTAAATTTTAACCTTCAGCCAACAGTGTTCAGCATCTCCAACAGTGGCCTCAACAGGTCTTAATCCCTGATGGTTGACCAAACAAATGCTTTGATTGGAATGAAAGGTTGGTAGAAAATGAAGAAAAGTATTGACCTTTTCCGTAGTCCATCTTCCTGAATCAAAGCTGCTGACTTTATTTGAAATCAATAGGTCTCTTCATCTTTTTGTTGGGATGGTGGTGATTACAGTGTTGCACTGACAGATCCTTTTCAATCAGTGTGCTCATTAAGCTGCTCTTAATGTTCTCATCACAACTCATAAATCCATTATTTATGGCCTAAAAAGAATACAAAAGAGGAAAGAAGACTGGATTTAAAAGCTCCAGCCTGCAATTCCTCTGTCTGCATCCATTCCTTCTCTTTTTCCTATTTTTACTTCTTTCCCCTGACTCCCTATTCACTTTGATTTTAGAGTAAGTGATTTTAAGATTTTAAGATTTTAATTTAATTAATTTTATTTTGAGTCTTTAAACAGTTTGCCTGCCTTTTATAATTTTGATTTTAACTTCTCAAACTGTGTCGCTCGCTGAGATCTGCTGATTAGTTGCTCCATGTTGCCAGTTGCTCCATGTTGCCCCTGACGTCCAGGTCGAAAAAAACTAGGGAGTTTTAGAATTTTCAGCTGATTTTTTATTCATTGTGTTCATTTGGATATAGGTGAATGATTTCTATTGAAGTTTGAGTGGAGCTTTTGCCAATAACTTATCCACTTTTATCCCACCACTGTCTCTCTGACTTAACTGACTGCAAAAGAAAGAACAAAAAATAGCAACACTTGTATTGTACATAAAAATGATCAAAGCTAAAAATGGAAGATGAAACCAATGATCATTGAAGAGACTGAACAAACCAGAAGAGCAATAGTGTTTGATCAACTTTCTACATGAAGTATACATGAGCTGTATAAGCTTTACCAAGGAACATAGGAAGTTTATTCAACTTTAGTGACTTGAGGAACATTCCCCTTGCTTCATATTCCACATAAAAAAAACAACTAGGACATTTTATACATTATGTTTTTCAAGTCGAATGCCACAGAATCGATGTGGGAGCATTTTTATTTAAACCAAAATGAAAAAAAAACATAGGGACCCTGGTAACTTGGCCAATCAGATTAATTGGATTTGCTGCATAAATGTAGTAGACATGTTTTGATACCACTAATCTGGAAAATCTTCTTAGCAGCCACCACCCGACCCAATTCACCAAACATAGAATCCAGGTCCCCTTCGGCAGCTTGCTATTGCCAAAGCTTTCCAACGACGGACTAAATGGGAACACAACAGTGTCTGATGGCAGACTTTGGCTGATGATGAAATGTGGTGTTTGGTCCAAGAAATGCAACAATTCAGCATGGTTAACAAAAAACTAGCATATGAAGAAATGTTGCAAAGTCACTAAACTGCTAAACCATCAGTAAAATCATTCAACCCAAAAACTGCAGTATGCAACAATAAGATGAAGAACACTCAAGCATAAGAGAGAAAGTGTCACTGCAGACATTTACACAGAAACAAATAAAGTAATCAGGAAACAAACTTAGCATGAAAAGAAAGGAAATTTGTGTTTGGTTAATTATTTCTTTCCTTTGATTAAACCTCCTTGGAAAGCCTGAGTCACCTATTAAACAAGGTATAACTTTCCTAAAAATGTGCCAAATTCCCGGCATTTTCTCCTGTTGGGATTCATTCCAGCTTTTAGTTACTTGGTGGATTGGATGATTGCCCTCTCCGTCAGCAACAGGAAAAGGTAGGGCTGGGCGATACGGCCTCAAAATCAATATCATAATATATTGAGAAGTTCATCTTGATAACGATAAATGGACGATAACAGCACTATGGTGCACAATTTCTATTTTCCACCGCTGTAATATCAGACTGATACGGGTCCACCGTGCCACTTTCTGTTCTTATCACACTGGGAATCAGTGTTCTTGCAAAATATTTCATATGAATTAATTCATACTGGGACCAATAAGCATTTAATGGGCAGCCCCATTGTATTTTCATTTTCTTAAAATATCAATTTATCGATATGGGCAAAAATGATATCAGTGATCATTGTAAATCTCAGTATCGGTCAATTTTCAATTTATCACCCACCCCTAGTAAAAAAAAAACCAACACATTATGGCCATGTTCATTTCACACCGCATGTGGAAGCCCAAAAGCCTGGCTCCTCCTCATGCTGGTCACATTTTACTGTGGGATGGCATCCCATTCCTCAACCAGGGGCTGTCGAAGGTCAACCTGTGTGGTCGTGCTACTCTCTTTAACACATACAGCACACCCAAGCTGATTGGGTTGAGGACTGGACTGACACTAGGCCACTATCTTCGTCACTCCCATATTCCCAAAGGCTTCATAGTTGCATTGAAAAAGAACAAATGATTAATAACACATAGTGCATATTGCACACACAAAAAAGAAAAAGATTAATACTAGTGACAGTCCAACTCAATCAATCATCTCTGAACAACAGGCGTAATAACTATTGGCGGTTCTTGTTAAAATAATCTTAACCTATCTAGATGCAGTTATTGGGAACATGGAGTCTGGAAGATAAAAACTGCAGGCTTCATTCATTTGTCTGGTTGCATCATCTGGTGTTCTTGTTATTTTGTCAAATTTGCCTACTTTTGACATTTAAATTCCTTAATATATTACTCAATAATATTTTTATTTGCCTATCTCCATAAGGTCAGTTTTAATTCTGTGTTGGGGACCTTCCTGCTCTGCAGCTAAACTCTCCATTGCAAAACAAAAACAATTGCTACATCCTCATTTGAATACTGCTGTTTGCTCCTGTTATCAGTTACTCCAGCTTTCACAGTAATTTAAAAAAACCAACATGTGCAATAATTTTCATACAATTTCTTACCCTTTACCAGGGATCTTAGTAAATTAAGGCCAAAGTCTCTAAACTTAACTTTAGTCTTTCTGTGGTGATTTTCCATTCCATTCTCACAGAAATAGTCTAGACCATCAACTAGTGGGACAATGTTCACGTGTTGTATGTCTTCAAAAGTAGAAGGTCAGGCTGTGAATACTGAAATTATGGGTAGTTCAGTTCTTGTATTGTCTCTTTTGAAACCTGAAAATATGACATCTTAAGCAGAAATTGTTATCTTGAAGCGAATGAAAACAAAAAGCCAATGTCACTCAGGCCCAGTTTCTCTGAACATCTTATGACATTCAGCTATGATCACCCAGAAGTTCCCTCTGACTTTTTTTTATATTGTTTTCTGCAGCCTGTCAGGATGTCTGCTCACAGAAGAAGGCTGTGTTTTGCTGGCCTCAGCTCTGACCTCCAACCCCTCCCATCTGAGGGAGCTGGATCTGAGATACAATTATCTAGGAGACTCTGGAATGAAGCTGCTGATGGGAGCTCTGAAGGATCCACACAGACTCAGGTCAGGCTGCTGCAGCCACACACAGTGTTGAGGAGGAACTGCGGCAAACATTTTCTGTTCTTCAGTTCACGACAGTGTAATCTGAGGGGCACATCAAGACAATCAGTTAGAACCAATCTGTTGTCATAAATTAGTATTCATCCAAGTCAAGTCATCACAAATAGCACAGCTAAGGCTAATTCCATCAAATAATTCAGAACAAAGAGCCAATTTTTCTGCTAGATGTAACATTGTAGGAGTTGCTACAGAGTTCTACGTCTTTGAAGATGACAAGAAAACTGTGATTTCCACACACTTAGTAGACTAAACAGTTTTCTGATTTTGCTCCCTCCAGATTGGAGATGTTCCTTCAGGTGGACATGTCCGGGTGTTGAACTGTTGCTTTATTAGTGTGGAACAGTTTTATGGAGCCATGTAATGTCCATGTTAGCATGTTGGAAGAAACAAAGCTGCTCTGACCCCTCGTTTATTTCAGGGTGGAGCCTGCTGGAGAACGATGGCTGAGACCAGGTCTGAGGAAGTGTAAGTCAGTTTTTCATTGGCTTCAACACATTTAACCATCTTCCCTCTGTCCCATCACTCATTCATCGGTCAGCAACAGTGTCAATAGATCAATAACTGCAGCTGGGTTGTTTGTTCTCTCCATCAGATTCCTGTCCACTCACCATCGACACAAACACAATGAACAAGTTCCTCAAACTGTCCGAGGACAACAGGAAAGTGATACATGTGGAGGAGGAACAACCCTACCCTGATCATCCAGACAGATTTCCTCTCCCTTGGCATCAGCTGCTGTGTGAAAATGTTCTGACTGGCCGCTGCTACTGGGAGGTGGAGTGGAGAGGAGGAGGGTCTATATCAGTGAGTTACAAAAGAATGAGAGGGAGTAGAAATGTCTTAGAATGGAGGTTTGGATCCAGTGATCAGTCCTGGAGTCTGTCCTGCTCTGATAAGGCTGGATACTCTGTCTGGCACAATGACAGAGAAACATCCATCCCGTCGTCCTCCATCTCTAACAGAGCAGCAGTGTATGTGGACTGTTCTGCTGGAATTCTGTCCTTCTACAAAGTCTCCTCTGACTCACTTTTCCACCTCTACACCTTCAACGCCACATTCCCTGAACCTCTGTATGCTGGATTAGCAGTCTGGTCTCCTGGCCACTCAGTGTCTCTAAGTAGAGTATAAGGAGTTTGTTAGGCAAAATTGTGGTCAAAAACCACAGTACAGTACTTTTCAAATCTGGGCTGAAGTATCCTACACAGTGTGCAGATTTGTGCAGATTGTTTCCGATTTGTGAAACCTTTATTCTATTTGGGAAAATGCAAATGGGATGATTTTGTTTAATTCTTTAATTCCCATTATTTTTACATTTGAGGAAAGGTGGGTATCCATGATCTCTGATGATGGTACACAGCTGGACAAGATTGTTTGCACACCTCTCTGTCAGACTTTCTTGGCAGCTGTAAACACCTGTTTCCAAAAGTCTGAACTGGGGCTGGGCAATATGAACCAATTTTCATGTCTCCATAATTTTTTCCTCAATCAAGATACACGACATACTGTATATCTTGATATGAATTTATTTGGTCAAGTAAACAAAGAGACGGTTCACATGTAAGGCTCTGAGGGCAAAATGTACTTTTATTAAGGATCAGAAGCTCATGTGCATTGAAATATTTGACTGGAATTAAAGTAGGTGGGTATTAAAATAATGAAAAATACCTATCAATGACCATAACAAAGATACAGTTGTGCAAAATGCTAAAAAACAGCAAACTACAGAACACACACAGACACACGTTTAACCTCTCATTCATATCATTAGGAGCTCACGCATACAGATGTGTAACCTCTCATGTTGAGGGCTGTTATCACTGTCTGAGATGGGCATCGGTGTCTTGTATCTGTGTGCATTAAAGCACAGCGATTGCATGAATTTTCTTAGTTTAAATCAACGCGTGATGAATGCATACACCGTCGGTGTATTTTCAGGTGATGTAGAGAGCAGGTTGTGGCTCTGAAGCAGAAAAGAAAACACAATGGATCTTTTACATAAGGTAGTGGGGAACCCTGGTCCTTCAGGGCCAATTTTTTCCATGCATTCCTGCTCCAACCAAATGGATCCAGCAGCCTATCAGTGGATCATTAATTAGAATCAGGTGCGTTGGAGCAGGGATGCATGTATAACCTGCAGGATGAAGGTTCCCCACTCCTGTTTTACATGGACGGTTTAGATTAAAAATACTCCAAGATCGTTTTCTGGACAAGACTAATTTCTCAAAATGATGTAGGAGAAGGCGACTCAAAGCGACCACGGGTCCATCATTAGAAAAGGAGACTTAAACAGAGACAGGCAGCTTGTAGGTGCTGACAAGAATCTACCTCACACAATATTCTACAATATTAATAAAATCAACAAATCAGGATTATATAATTATATAATTAGAAATATCCTGTTGAAAATATTAAAAAAATCAAATAGATTTTTACTCTGCAATTAATAGTGAGTTAAAGGCAAAGTATGTAACAAAGACAATGACACCTACTGTTTCAAATCAGAACTGCAGCCCAGAGAAAAACAGGGACAACAGTTTTGATTTGTTTTTTTGCACATGAGCAGTCATATGACTGGAAAAGTATGGTCCATAGGAAAGACTTGAAAGCGTGTTTATGTGATTTAATGACTACAGGTGCTAGGGTCTGGGACGATATGCTTTCCTCCTAGTTTGATTCCTTTACGAGTTTTTGGGTGCGATTCTCATAATTCTTCAATATTGCAGATTTTTGTGTTGAAAAACTACAAATTTTACAAAAAATCTTTTTGCTAGTTTTATTTCTTAATTTCAGTTTGGAAAAAACAACACAGTAGCCAGACCAACATCCTGCTGCCATAAGGCCTCATTTAGATCATTTTTCCCTCCTAGAATTCGTTTCTGCCAACGATGCCTGACGATCACAGCAGTGAAGTCAGACAGTGGTTGGGCAGAGAGAAAGGCCGAATGTATCGTAAGTATTTTGCACCGTAATATCAGTTATTTTTCAAGTTAAAATGTCTTTAAATGTCTTTTCTTTTGTCTTTAGAATGTGCAAATGGACATATTTGCTTTGTGGGAGAGGTGAGGATTTCTATTTGTTCTGTTGATGAGTTTTTAATAAAAGATTCAGATTTATTCGTCTCCTTGTCTCCATAGTGTGGGAGACCAATGGTTAGATCAAAATGTGTTGACTGTGAGCTTCCTATTGGAGGAGAAGGACACGTCCCAGTTCAAGGCTTCACTCAGCACACCCAGCAGAGGTCCTACTTTGCCTAGTTAATCTGCATTTTCTCTTTGAATCATTAGTTTGTTTTTAATCTGAGTTTTCATCCCTCATGTTTGTCTGAAACGTCAGGGATCAGACTCGGACCGGGCACATTCTGGGAGAGGCTCATCAGAGGTCCGAGGCGCCAGAAAGACGCCTGACTTCTGCTCAGTCCTGCATCCTGCGGCTTCTGACGCACCTCGCCATGCTTCAGGGCGCCATACGAAACCAAAGAGTGAGTCTGATGTTACACGTCGCTGCTTGTAAGAGGCGTCTGCGTGTGGTAGGGCTGTGCGATTTGACGATATTAGATGGTGAAGGATTAGAACATGCAGACGATCTGCCAGAATGAGGAGATCTATGGATTGTTAGGTCACATTCTATAAACTGCAGATCCGTGCTGCTCCGTCACTCGATACAGGAGACGTAGTAATACCACCAGAAACCATGGTGGCAGTGTTGAGCAGAAACAACTCAGGGAAGAAGAGAAGAAGAGCAGGAAGGAAAAAACTGTAGACCAATGAAAATGAGGACAAAAGTGTAGAAATGACACAAGCTTTAGAAATGCGGCTTTGCTGGTGTTCAGGGACAGTTGTTGGTTAGAAACTGTCAGGATCTGAACGGGTGGACCCAAATGCAGACAACAGACAAAAGGAGTTGGCAAAAATCAGAGTGCTTATTCCAGTCCAGGTCGGTACACGGGCAGCATGAGAAATAGCAGGAGGTACAAAAGGGAGCTGGCAGAGGATCATCAAAAAACCAGGCAGGGGGTCAAAAACCAGAAGAGCATATACTCAGGGCGAAGGTACCGACAGGGGCTAGGCAAGGCTCTAAAAACAAGGAACAAAAAATGGTCAAACACTGATATCAACTCACGGAACGCTGGAAGGCTCGGTACGAAAAGACACAAGACGATGTGGCAGGGAATGCAGGGAAACACAGGACTTAAATACTAGAGGGGAGGTGAAAACTGTGACTGAATGATTGCCGTTTGGTTGCACCAACAGACATATTTGACTTACAGTAACTTCAAGTTCTGTGAAACAGCCACAAAGTCTCTCCAACTGTTCCCACCTGTATATCTTTTCCCACTAACATAATATTGCTCTTTTTTCATCCTGTCTGAGAATTCTGAGTGCCTCCCACACATGTTAGCCATCAAAGAAAAAGCCAGTTGTGGGAATTAGAGTGGATTTAAGCCATAAATTAACCATCCCCATCAGACAAAGCCCACTTGCTTACACAACACTTCGTCAGTTAATTAAGCACCAAAGTTGCCATTCAAGATATATTTTGGGGAACAGTAACTTGTTAAAAAGCTTTTAGGGGATGAAATTTAAGATGAAGGATTTCCTGTCTTATCCTCACTTTGTGGTCAAATGCTTTAATTGGGGCCAACTGAGGGAGGAGAAGGTAATTCTGTCTCCATCTGTTATCTATTTGGTGCAATATCTAAATTATATTTTCATGAAACGTATAGAATTTCATGCAGCTTGTTGAAAATTGATTTATACGAACCAACCCGTCCTCCCGTTTTTTTTCTTCTTGTTAAAAAGCAACAAACAAACAGTTTTTTAAAAAGCTCAATTTGAATAATTTCTAACCAATAGTGGTTAATGCATGTTCCGAAGTTGAAATGGGTAAATATATTGATCATTTTCCATGTTTTATTTAATTTTCTTTGGATTTTCTAACACTGCATATGCATGGTGAAACTGGGTAAACAAATTGCTTTGCATGTTTGGCAGCAGCGTGCTGACCTTTTACTGTTCATAATGAACTACAAATCTTCTGTATAAAATGTTTACCCCATGATGAGAGTGTCTTATGTTGCAGTTAAGACATCTGTAGAAATCAGCAGCTTCAGTGAGAGCCACAGCTGTTACACTAGGTGCACACAATGTGTCAGCAAAACTTACTTTCTTGTTTGTTTCCAGTTACATATCTGTATAAAAAAAATGTTTGGTCAGGCAGACAAACATGCAGCAGTTGTAAGAATACAAATCCTCTGTGATTTCAAATCAGATGGAGAAAACACTCCGATCTGTCCCCCACAAAGGAGAGTTTTAGCGTTTGTTTATTAGCTTGTTTTGTTAATTGTTTTATATGATGGAAATTATTTTAAAAGAATACTACATAGTTTTCCAACTTTAAAAAATGTACTTTAGACTCGTATTGATGGCACACTGACATCAATTATGCACATTCCTAGAGCAGTCATTACCCTGCAGCATCTGAAAGTTTAGAATCTGTTTCACAGTGTTTTTCCAGGCCGGGGGATTCTGTGATGCTGTATTTCACTTTATGGCACCCCATCACACAAGCAACGTTGTATTAATATTGGCTACTTTGAATGCAGACCATTGATTCAGCAAAGAAATCCACGAGGACATAGTTGAAAAAGGAGACAAAAAGAGATAATGTGACAGAGCAACAGACAAGACAACAGAAGAGCCAAGATCAGACTGAGCTCTGGAGAGAGCTCAAGGAGGAGACAGGATGCAAGATGGGTGCTGAATTAGCCTTAGTTCTCAGCCTATTTTAGAAAAAACGTATTCATGCATTTCTTTTCAGCAGGCTTGACTTCTGTAACTCAGTGTTTACATGTTTCTCTAAATAAGCTGCAAGTAATCCACAATTTTCCCACTTGTGTCCTTACAAAGACGAAACAAGAAGGTAACACACTTCTCTGGTTCTCAGGCCTCAACACTGCATCCTGTCAACCAAGGAATTTATTTTAAAATGTTGCTGCTAAATTTTGCTTCTGGTGTACAAGGCTTTGAATGGCTTTAGACAAAAAAAATATTTCTGATCTGCTGATGCAATATGAGCCACCAAACCGTCTAAGTCATTCTGGGCTAAGTTTTCTTATCATCCCAGTTAAAACAAACATGGGAGTCAGCCATTAGTTTTTATGCTCCTGATATCTGAAACAAACAACCAGGAAACCTAAAGTTCTTTAAAATTAGGTCGCAAAACTCTTTTATAGCTTTTAACCAAGGTAGAGTTTCTCTCTAGTGGGGAGAAGTGCCACCAATAAAATAATGATTCTACCTCAAGCTCTCTGTTCTCGATACCCATCAGACTTAAATCTCCAGTTGGTTTAAGTCTCATGACTCCCACATATCCAAATTCCTACGGGAAAACAAGCCATCATGGATCGGTCTAAAAACCTTTCAGCAGACTAAAAACAGAGATGGACTGGACTACCCAACTTTAATCACTATTTCATAGCTAACAGGCTGCAGTACGTCTCCAAATGGCTCAAACTAAGTTATCTGGATGAGCCTTAGATGTGGAGCAGGCATTGTGTGAGGACTTGGTCATCTCTAACTTGCCATTCATCAGCTTAACTATTAAAACACACAAATGTTTTAAAAGAATTAACATCAGCTCCTCTTTAATGGCTTGGTGAGAATTCCTGAAATACCCATGTCTTCACTCTTTCCATATAGGCTTACACCCATTGGGAACAATCCTGACATCCTGCAAAACAAACAGATGATAAACTCCACTCAATGAAAAAAATAAAAGTGCAAAACAGAACATACTGTATAGCAAAAATTAAAACTTTTTAGCATTTCATGCAATCATTTCACAATATGGAATCAGCAGCACCAAGCTTTTTAAATGCAACCAATTTCAATCTAATCCAGGTAAGAAATATACCCCTGATCAGTTTAACCTGCAGTTTCTTATGAAGATAGCAGAATTCTTGAATCTCAACGCCCCAAAGCTAATATCAAAACTATATAGATTAATATCAAAGCTAGAAGATTCAATCTCCCTTCCAACTTTAAAATGGGAAGCTGATTTATCTACTAACGTGGATCAAAAAAGATGGTCACAAATATGTTTAAAGAAATTTAAAATGAC
>JBAJHY010000002.1:4746338-4757670 GCA_037177095.1 Craterocephalus marjoriae | reverse complement strand
AAGTACAGCTGCTGGACTCAAGGTCATCTGAGAAGTGCATTTTGTAGACCTCTTGTATTAATATTACCATTTCAGTCTATATAAAGTCCCACATTCTCAGTTAAACAGTGAATATATCTGCATTTATTCCAGTTGACATAAGCAACAAATATTCAGGGACACATCTGATGTTAAGTGGCTATTATATCAATATGATCCTGTGTGAGAGTTTTTTCCAAATAGATAACGAAGAAAGCAGATGACTTCAGAGATCAAAGTAAAAAGGAGCAGAGGTTGAAAAATGAGAGGAGTAGCTACGGAAAAAGAAATAGCACATATGATACCTACTGCATTTTTAATGACAAAAATCATTCGAATAGTTTATTATCCCAGTAGAGCAAGGTGTTGTTTTTGAGATAAAATAAAAAAAAAACAATACATATTCCCCAAAGAATGATTATATTATTCTCTGATTAATTGTCACGTCTCACACTTTATATGCTTTACTTTGTCGCCCTCTTGTGGTTCCTTTTTATTCTACACTTTGTTTAGTCTCAATTGCGATTGGCTCAAAACATCCTCGTCCCTTTTGTGACCAATGGCACAAGCTTGACATCATTTTCTCAGAGTCTCCTTTGCATACATGCTCCTCCCTTTCTGTTACCAACCACTCCTCCTCCAACCCAGCACCCCCCCACTCCCCCCAACCCCCTGTGATGCCAACGACTCACTCCACGGTTGGACTGGACTGCATGTTTCTCGCGGCGGCATCATCTGAAAACTGGCCAGCATATTATGAAACAGTCGATGTGTTGATGGAGATGCGATGGTGCATGAAAAAGGTGATTAAATTTGCAGCTATGTTTATTTACATTTGCACTGCCATTCATTCGGCTTGCAGTCTGCTGACGGTACTAACCCACCTCTCTGTGTAACCAGTGCACTACAACATTGTTTTATATTCTTCTTTCGTCTTTTTCTACTTTTTTTTTTTTTAAATACTAAACCCAAACATTTGTTGTCTGTTTTCCCTCGCAAACCCCAGGCGGGTGAACTATGATCGGCGGTAAACGAGCAGAGGAACACGGAGAGAGACATTTGGCTCAACATAATCCATCTGGACTTCAGGGGGGAAGATGAGGACCATGATGGCTCCGATGCAAACAGCTTTATTCATGTTTGTGCACTGGGGTGAGTTCATTCGCGTCCCTATTGTGTCTGTTCGCGTCGCACTCGACCACCTCGCCATCTGTCACATGGACATACACTGCCATGATGGTTTCAGTCCAGCCATTTGTCCACAGATAGTTTAGCCACATAGCTTCGTTTTAATAATCCACCCTGTTTCCCAACCCCATCCTCAGCCCATTGAATACCATTGCTGCTGTGTTCTGAGGCCCTGCACAGAATCCAGAGCCTCAGAAACAGAAATAAAGCTGCAGGGATCTTCATTGTCTTCGGGAAAGGGTTGGGGCTCTGTGAGCAGTTTCCTTGTGTGGATTTCTTTATGGTTGTTACTGCACCTTATTGACAGAGATACAAATATGGCTGTGTCATTTTCTTCCTTGGGATTGGCTGCCCTGTTATCTGGAGAGCCTGTGGAACTGTTTCTGATTAGAGGTCCATTGTTCACGCCTCACTGTTACTCGCTGGACTGCTGCAACCGTAGACATGATAAAGACTCCGGACGTTGTGTAACATCCCTGCTGTGAGCGGTCAAGATCAAAACCTCTTATGGCAAAGACATTTTGAGTTTTTTTTTCTTTTAAAGGTGCGCTGCATATTAAAGGGACTTAAGGTAAGATTTGTGAGAAACTAAACTAGCATTTCCAGTTTATTCAGAGCTAATGGGTCATGAAACATTAAAAACCCAACATAAAGAGGCCATCAGCGTATCTGTCTGTTGCCTTGAACAGGCTGTGTGCTACATAATGCGCTGCAGTTCAGCGTCTGAATTTCCCGCGCAGTCGTGGGGATGTGGTATAAATTGACGCTGTATGCGTGTTGCCGATAGCTCTTGAACAGGAAGAACATGGCCGCCGCGGACTCGGATTCAAACACTAAAAGGATACTTATAGATGATTCTGCCGCCAGCAAACGACCTGCATCCAGTCTAAGCCCACAAAAAAGTGGCACCACAAAGAAAAAGAAGACTTTATCAGGGGCATCTTGTGAGTCTAAAAAAATATATGACTGGACACTCTGTAAAGTGTTTGTGCTGCTCCCATGCCGCTTGGCTGGTGCCTGCAGGTACCCACATTTTATCTACATCCAGTGGGCTTTTGTGGGACTGCAGTGGTTCTTGTTCTATGTCGTGGACAGAGACATTTGTAGAGACGTGGCGAGTTATGGATCCTGTTATGTGGGGTTTCATAGGGCTGTATTTCCTGCTGGGCTCTGCTCAGCGGAAGGCAGTCAGATTTATGTTCCAGTAAAGCGGAAGGATGCTTTCCCAGTTGCATCTCCTCTGCCATGTTTTGATAACATTAAATCTTTCATGGTCTCAAACGTCCTTAATTTAAACAACATTTTATAAATAACTTTTAAAAGGCGTAAGGGATTGTGTTTGGACCTAAAGATCCCCCCCAGCGTCTCTCAGGTCAGTTGATCAGCTGCTCTGAGTTCGAAACTCTGAGTGGGCAGACCTTTTTCAGTACTACTCCTAAAAACTAGAACAATCTGTCTGTGAATGTTAGATGGAGTCTGTCATTACTCACTGTTAAAACACATTTTACAACTAACATTGACTCATTGGCCTTAAAACAACATGAAACAATGATTGATTTGTTGTTCTGTTTTTAATGTGCTTATGTCTTTTGTTGCAGTTTCATATTTTATTGTTTTAGTTATATAAGCATTGTTGTTATTGTTGTGCTTATTTCTGCTGTGAGAGTGTTTTATAAATAAAGTTGATGTCACAGCATTTGACTTTTAAGTGTAATGAGAATGTGCTGAATCAGTATTCAGTCCTGATTCAGTGACTGCAGGGATTTATCTGAATGATGGACTTTGCATGGGGATTCAGATGTCTGTACAGCTCACTTTTTCTGGACCCAAACACTCATTTAGCATCTCACATAGAGACTTTAGAAAAAAAAAAGTAGAAGTAAGAAAAGTTAAACAAAAAAAAGTCATGTTTGGTCCATTTTAAGTTTCTACCAGACTCTCAGTCTCAGTCCAGTCTCAGTCCTGCTGAGAGTCCAGTCCAGTTAAACCATCATCAGGCTGAAGCATACAAGGTAAAGCCTGATGATCTTATTTAATGGGTGTAATGTGTATTAGGGAATTTTCATAATATAAATGGAGATTCTAACATCAGCTGCTGGACACAGAGGCGTGTCTAAACCTTTGACTTTACTGTTAATGGTTTGATTTTGGTTTGATTTATTTCAAATTTGTTTTAAAAACAAAATGAACATTTAATTTCATAAATGTGAAAAAGGAAACAAATAAAAACAATTTCAAAGCTCGAAAAAGGTTTTGGATGAAGTTAAAAACGTATCTAGTACAAAACTCTTTGTGCATAATAACTTAAGCGCAAACTTTGTAACTGCTATCATTTAAATATTCCAGGTTTCAGGTCCTACCCGAAGATTAGCAGATTCTTTTCAACCCGGAAACACTCGGCACGGAGGTACCGCCTGGTACGGTCACCTAGGCGGCGAGTCCGACAAGGACGTTCCTCCGAGTCGCTGTCCAGCTCTGAGAACTCCATCAGCTCGTCGTCCTCAAAAGAGTTGTAGTGGCGGGTCTGTTTTCTGACGCGGGGCGTGTCGATCACAAGAGACTCCTGCATCACAGAGACCGATGTAGGTCAGATGAGAGAAAGAAACATGACTTTTGTCACAAGATGAAGCAGGACAGCAAACATCCATTACATGAAGAATGAAATAAAGAGACAACAAACACGAACACACTCAATTAACTGGAAGTTACTAAAGAATCAGATCAGATCAGATTAGAAAATCTCACACATATACAAGGTATGGGGAAAGGGCATGCGCTGTGAGAAGGCAGCAGACAATCATGAAATTAAAGTACATCCTCTTTCAGTTCTAGCGGACAAGCTCGCCTGGTGTCTGTCAAGTCTTAATACAATACAACGCATGACATATTGAGTTGTTCCATGATTTACAGAAAAGTTCCTCCACAGCCATGAGAGAGACTAATAACATCATCCAGAAAAGCATTGCTTCAACTTATTCCAGCTACAGGAGCTTCGACTCACTGCTGGATGGTGCAGTATACTTACATTTTGGTCTAATGACAATAATATTTCACTTTTTTCTTTATCTTCTCACCAGTCCAGCATGTTAACAGCCTTTTTCTACTTTTACTCTCAGCATCACCAGGGATCCCTTTTTCTTTCTGATACATAAATCTTTATAAGAAAACTTTCCCTTTTATTCCACAGCTTCTTCTTTCCATCTGTACCTTCTCTGATCTGGAGTCTATCTCCACCTCGGCGATCTTGGCCCATTTCTGCCAGAAGTTCGGGTCATCCAGTGAAATATCTGTTCTGTTGCCAGATGAGACGAAACTGGCCTGAGGAAATAAAAAGCAAAACAACATGGAGTCAAGACTTTGATGATGACTTGGTTCTGCTGACAGGTTTTTCCAAAGTTTAAGATTTGGGGTTTATGGACTTTTCCACCTTGGCAAACGTGGATCCCTTCCCTTCAGACTGGATGGTGATGGTCTGAGTTCTTCTCTGAAGGATCTGATCGATGTCTTCCTCGCAGAACTTGGAGCCTTCGTCTTCTTCATCCATCAGAGCTCCGTAAGCTCCTTTTTTCAACAAATCCTCCACCTCTAGTTTAGAAAGCTGCTGCACCTGCAGCATCACACAGACACACATGTCATGTTCATCTTCTGAAATGTTGGAAGCTCGTTACATCCGCAGAGAAAACATCCATGAGAATAAGGTGCAGCAACATCTGGAGTCTCACCCCGTTGAGGCTTCCTTTGCGGTTGATGTCCTGGAGGACGGCTTTGTCCAATCCCAGCTTCAGGCTGGCTTTGTCGAACATTTCCCTCTCATACGAGTTCCTTGTGATCAGCCTGTAGACTTTCACAGCTTTGCTCTGGCCAATCCTGTGGCAGCGTGCCTGAGCCTGTATCCGTGACACACACAAAAAACAGCCACAAAAACCACCTACGTTATTTGTGTAAAGCTGGATTTAAAGGTGCTTCAGGAGGCAAACTAAATAAACGGAGCCAAAATGTAAGACACATATCATGTTGCCAGCATCTGAACAAAGAAACACACCACCGATCCGGCTACCTGCTGCCGGTCCGGACGTGTACAAAAAGAGCAGGAGGGGGCGACAGTATGCAGATTAAACAAGAAGGTAAACCAGAACTGGCTGCTCCTTAGTGATGTTGCCAAACTGTTTCTTCTGGAGACTTGAGGCGAGATTTTCTCTCACATGTAAAATTAGCCATTTGGTTTTAGGTTGTCAGTCCCTTTGTGCACTCATTCGCTACACTGAACAGCCAATCAGACGCCCTCATTCATCCTGACCGGCTGCTGACCTGCATGTCGCTTTCAGACACTTCTCGCCCAACAGCAACAGGCCTTCTAATGATGTACATTTTATCACTGCTTTATTATTATTTCAACAAATGAATACATATTTAATGAATTCCTTGGGCTGGTTGTGTTATTATTCTTCTGTTCAAACTGAAAATGCTAAATGTTCCATGTTTCCATTTCAGCCATCATTTATGTATTTGTATATACTGCAGGATTTAATGCATGCATGTGAGTATGTGTGCTGTGTTTGCCTTTTCATACTCCTTGTATAACAACAACAAACATAAGTGCGCTCCTCCCTGTTCATCCCTTCTATCCGTTAGCAAACGGCCCAAAGAAGACCTGGTGAGATCAAAGATGTGGGGTTTATTAAGCCATCTTTGCCTCTTTGGTTTTCCCCTTTTTCGGAAGTCTGTGAAGACTTCTGTGATTCTTTTTTTTCTTTTTTGAGCAGAAACTGCTTTCAAAAGCAGCACCCTGTGGTGTTGGTTCAATATGTTTAATGCTGGCAGATACATTTTGGAAAATGTTCTAAACTGTAGTTATTCACATGTGTAGATGACACCATCCAGCATGCATTGGCAGACTCTGGTTCAAAATATGCGATAGATCTGGGAGAGGATGAAATAATAAACTATATTTCACACATATTTAACAATACAATAGTAGGCGAGGGTAATTAGACAATATCATGGCCTTCACAGTCTTACTAGGTGGGATGTTTTTAGGTGGCGTGTACTGAAGATGATAACAATGACTAAATCCTCATCCTTTCACAGAGTATTGAAAGTCCTTCAGTCTCATTACCTCTGCTAAGGCGCCGAGGTTATGTTTTCAGCAGTGTACATTTCTCTATCCATCAGTGTGTCTGTCTCTTAGCAACATAACTCGAAGCATAATGGATAGATTTTGATTACATTTTCAAGAAAGCATCAAAATAGTATAAAGAACAGAAATTTTCCATGAAATAATTAAGCATTAACTTAATGGAAAACCAATTAGATTGCTAAGATGTTTTGTTGCTATGACACTCGACAGGATGGGTAAACATCCTGTCGAGTGACGAAGGTTCATTTTCGGACTCATCTGACATGTGAATTTTATCAGCTCCTAAAGACTCAAGACAAATCACAAACATCACGTCTAAAGAACTCAGCTGAGAAGAACCTGGTTCTGCTAAATGATGCTCTAATGTCACAGATTCACGTCTTCTTCTGCTGTTATTCTGTTCTCATTTCTTGTCGCGTGCTGTTGGGAAAACATGCTCCACGGATACGTTTTCTGCTGTGTCATGCTGCCCTTTGCGCACCTGCAGGTCGTTCTGTGGGTTCCAGTCAGAGTCGAAGATGATGCAGGTGTCGGCAGCTGTTAGGTTGATTCCTAGCCCTCCGGCTCTGGTGCAGAGCAGGAACACAAAGCGGTCTGAATCCGGCTTACAGAAACGGTCGATGGCCGCCTGCCGCAGGTTTCCTCGTACCCGACCATCGATGCGTTCATATGTGTAGCTGAAGAAAAGCAAACAGGGATGTTTTGGTTTCACATTTCCTCTCTTCTCTAGCTGCTTCTGTCTTTTGGATTAACGATGCCCGTAACACTGTTCCCAGTATTTCTCTAATTCCTCTCCTTTTTTCCTGCTGCTTTAAACCGTCTCCCTCTCTGCTCACCGTCTCTGGATGAGGTAGTCCTCCAGGATATCCAGGCAGCGGACCATCTGGGAGAAGACCAGTACTTTGTGTCCTCCGGCAAGCAGTTTGGGCAGCAGCTTGTCGATCAGCACCAGTTTCCCAGCTGCCTGGATCATGGCCTGCAGCTGGAAGTCTGGTGCTTCCGGACTGTGGCTCTTCCTGAAACTTTCCAGAATCTTCTCTTCGGCTCCTGAAAAGGATGAAGAAAAAAAAAAGATGCTCCATTTTTTTTCCAACTACTACATGTGTCAAACATTACTGGGTGCTGTTTTCTTTTATTTGCGGCTTATTGAAGTAGATATCAGTCTTTGTACAAAATATATTTTGAGCAAAGTGTGGGAGCCACAACTTATCCTTTCTTGTAAAAGCTAAATTCTGGTGAATACTCCTTTATACCCAACCCTGGCACCCTTACCTCTAACCTATTTTGGTTGTCAAATACTTTAGATATTACCACCACACAAACTCTCCTAATAGGTTTTTAATCTTTAACTCGGGCTGCTGATGCAAAGACATTCATTATGATTTTTTTTTCTTGTTCAAAGAAGGTCCATGCACTGCTCTATTGACTAATACTGTAACTGGTGCTTATTATGATTATATGCATTTCTGATAGTATTTATTCAGTTTCTTTGCCTACTTTTAAATGAGAAACTCTGGATCCTCATGGTGGCATTGGATATATTTCATCACAATTCAGAAACACACAGATGTTTGGTTTCTTCAGTTTCCCCGATGACGGGACCACTGTAGAGTGCTTGAATTGCAACAAGCTGTATACTCACATCATGCATTAAATATACCAGGATACAAAAGTACCTTAGTCGATAGGCCATAATGCAGGTTACTTTTTTCATGCTATGATCTCATTTATGTACTGTTCCCTTAAGATTTAACATTCGATTTCTATGCTTCTAAATGATTAGCATTTCTAATTTAAAAACTCATCCAGTGCACTCCGTATGAAAACATGAGAAGGAGGGAAATGGAGGCAGATATCCGAAAGGACATCCTTTCCACTATGTGACATATGTGACATATGACATATGTGACATATGACATATTGGCATCATGCATGCCAATATCAAAATGGAAAGTCTCTAAATCATGCTCGTGTGAAGCTCACTTTTTATCATTGTGCTGTGTTGCATCTAAAGGGCATGGCATTGAATCACTTGGTGATAACACAATTACAGCAGCTGCTGGAAAACAGCAGCATTGCAGATATCCGTGAAGCAAGCAGATCGCCATCTGTTTACATCCAAACAAGAGAGATCAGTCTTCCTCCTATAAGGTGCTTTGCTGAGTAGTAGATCCTTTACAGGGGGAGAGAGGAGAGAGGAGGAGAAGTGGGAGAAGAAGGGGGGGGGGTCTAACTTCTTGGCTGTTACCACTTGGCTGCAGAGGCTTGCATGTCTGCAGTCATTTCTGGTGCATTGTGCAACTTGCTTAACATTTAAGTTATCTGTACTCCATGCATAAAATCTTAATTATCACGCTGTCGTCTGATAAGACAGGGTGTGCTCGGCATCCACCAGGGAGCTGTGTACATGTGTAATAATGGATGTCTTTCCTTTGATATAACTATATATTTGTAGGATCAGTAGAATTAATTATTCTATCTACATGACATATACTTTATCAGCTTCGATTTTTTTTTCTGTTTCTTTGTTACATGTGTCCAGCTTTATTTATGATGGCAGACTCAGTCCTCCTGGGCGTGAAGGGTACCGGTCTTTCATAAATCTGTAGAGAGATGTTCTGCCATCCTTCACAGATCGTTCTTTTCTGCTGCTCTTGCTTAGTGGGATTTCAGACTTCTGGCCGTTCAGAACGAGTGCATATAAACTGAATTCATGTGATTGCACATTTTGAGTAATTATGACTTGTGAAGGTAAGGGATAGCACCATATGCTACTTTTACAGACAGAATATCTGAATGAAAGGCTGAATGATGTGGCAAAACATTTATTGACTGATCTAAGTCTTGACCACTTAATGTTTTGGTTATGTGGTCAGTTTCAAAAGTATCCTGACAATGAGCACAAGGGGCATCATGTTTGTTTGATTTTGAACACTTTTCATGTGATGATTTAGCATTTTCTGCTTGATGCTTGCACAGGGAGTCACATGGAAAACATTTTCTGGATTTCTGCATCCTCTCTAATACCTTCTCAGGTAATCCAACGCATTAGTCCTGCTCCCGTTTGCATTGTTTGCACAAAATTATCTGTTCTCTGTTTTACTGAATCCAACCAACTAACTGATGTTGTGGAGTCATTTTGTTAACTTGGAAGGTTTAGGAAAGCACTCAGCTTCCTTCCTCAGTCTGTCTGATCCTTATATTTTTGTTTTTCTCTTCTGGTGTACTGAGGGATACACAGCTGACTGTATATGGTTCTACTGGAAACATCTCAGGCTCATTACACAAACTAATTACATTAATTACAGTCTGAGGTTGTATTATCGCCTGGCCCCATCTACACGTACTACTTTTTCATTTTTTGAATTGTTTTGAATTTTAAGGGACCTTAACATGTTAATCACAATGAATTAATTACTAAAACTAAACATGTTAAAAAAAATGAATACATTCGATTGCAATTTAAATTCCAATGATTGCGGAACGTTTGTGTGCATGATTTCTGGTGCATCGATTACACAGATGCACATACCAGAGCACGGATAATGAAATGTTGCTAACTTAACAACTTGAATGAGTTGTTAGAAAATTTTGAAACTTTTTCTGGTGTTATTGGAAACTTTTAGAAACTGACATGAAAACATGCAACATTTACTCATCTCATCAAGCGCTGAGGTAGGCTCTGCCCACATCCAGCTCCAGACCAGGAGATGTACACCTCTACTCCAGAGCTAGATTGGACTAAAACATGTCCAAGTTAAAAGTACTGTAACTTGTGGTAGTTGTAGACTCTTCATTAGCTGGTTGTTGAAGTACTTAAAATGGGACTTTAACATGGGTCTCTTCAGTTTTGGCCAGGGATATTTGTTCCATTGTTTGTTCTGCTGTCTTGAATTTAAATGCATTTTTCCAGACATTACTCAAGCTGGACTTTACAAAATTAATGTCTTTGTCTATTATTTGATTCAGTCCTCCACTGAATTCCAAATTGAGAGAATGATACTTTTTGAGGCAACTAATGATATGCGATTACAATATGTTTAATTAAGATTAATTCATAACAAAGCCTCTTATTAATTACAGTGGATAGCTTTTTTAATGGAGTCCCACCTTTATTTTTTTCTGTTTTATGTAACTTTTGGCTTCAAAAATCTCAAGGGAAAAATCGTAAGTCATCGATTCTGCTTGGTTGGCAAGAAGGTGTACTGGTGCATTCAGCTGAAATTTGGAGGCTGAAAGATTTAAGGTACAGATCTTTATAGTAATCTAAGTTGTGAGTGAATCAACAGATGAGCTGCTCTCTTTTTTATAATATACAAGCTTTAACACAACAGCCTTAAAGCCATGACCTTTACCTTTTAATATTTATGTGCACAACAGCCTCTAACAAAGAAATCTAACAATTCAATCCCCATTCAGCAACAGAGCTGCTTATCATTCAGCTGATCCAGGCTAAGGTTAGCCTCTGATTACTCAAGTGTTTACCAGCCGGGCCTCATTCCTGAAGCAGCCGCTGCATCCATATACACATATCCATTTTAATTACCACTTCATCAGAAACAGCTTTGTGATCAGCACCACTGTGTGCCTGGGTGAGCGCATACACACACACACAAATTCTAATTCATCCACACAACTGTGCCTGTTAGATAGGAGCCAACTAAGGCAGAGTGTTAGAATATTTTCCATTCAAATGCCCGAAGTGAAATATAAAAACATAATTGAGGTCAGGTGACCTCTCTGCGCTGAAAAAGCAGATGTGTAGCCCCTGCACTGTGAGACGAAAGAGTCATTGAGCAGCCAGTTTGATCTTCTCTGAGCCTGCAGGGCAGGTTTGAAAGATTCATTATTCTGACCGAAGGGGACAGCGTTGATTTAAAGTCAGACTGGACGAAGAAGCCAAAAAAACAATAAAAGGAAAAATTGCAGGACGAGTACACAGAGAAGGGCCTTGAAGGGAGGGTGACCCCAGCCTTCGTAAAAACAAAA
>JBAJHY010000002.1:4383530-4395839 GCA_037177095.1 Craterocephalus marjoriae | reverse complement strand
ATAGATAGATAGATAGATAGATAGATAGATAGATAGATAGATAGATAGATAGATAGATAGATAGATAGATAGATGGAGTGGAATAATTGTATTACAGGTAACAATGAGGACAGTGACTCATTGGC
Source organism: Craterocephalus marjoriae (assembly GCA_037177095.1). Lineage (NCBI taxonomy): Eukaryota > Metazoa > Chordata > Actinopteri > Atheriniformes > Atherinidae > Craterocephalus > Craterocephalus marjoriae. The sequence goes on along the minus strand of JBAJHY010000002.1, from coordinate 4,395,714 downwards.
CGAGGTCAAATGCAGCCAGCGGCAGCCTCTTATTGGCTCCCTGGATGCCAACTGAGCATGCACTTGAACAACATCCACTTTCTAATACACTCTAAAAGGCAAACCAGCATTTGCACAGCACATTATCTTAATGCAAGCCCCCTGATGTGTGTGTATGTGTGTGTGACAATGCACACACGTGAGTGTTTCCCATAGACCAGGTGCAGTAGGAATAAAGTGACCTTTGCAACGTTCCTGTAGCCAGTCAGTATTTACTCATAAATACTTCGGGTGAGGTACTTTGAACGTTGTCTAATAATTAACTTATAGTGAAGGAAAGAAGACGGAAAGTACAGAAAGAAGACAGAGAGGAGACAGAAAGGAGGACAAAAAGAAAACTGAAACGAGACAGAGGAAGACAGAAAGGAGAGAAACAGCATATAAACGAGTCCGAAACTCATGACATTAACTGAAGTGGTCTCAGGAAAAGGAAGGATGACACAGCAGAGAGACTGAAGGAGAAAGAGGAAGAGGAAAGCAGTGATCGTGCTGTTGTGCTTCTCTCTGCTGTGGTGAACGCACCGTTGGAGGAGGCCCTGATGGAGGAGCCCCTGGCTGAGGAGCCCCCCGTGCCCCGACACATAGAGCTCAATGACGGCTATCGGATGCCTATTCTGGGTCTGGGGACATGGAAGGTACTAATTCTGTGTTTTACAGATTCCACCTCGTAACTCAGCTCTGAGATGTGGTTACCTTCTTTCTTTTAGCCGATGCTGTCTGCAGGACAATGCAACAAAACCCTGGAGTAACACTCAGTATGGCCCTTTTTCACATATCAGATCTCTTATAGTGCAGATGATCCGATTAGAAAAGAAGATGGACTGTTTCTTTCTGACTGAGGTCTGGATTGGTGCCGATGCCTAAATCATCCTCACCGAGGTTTCGCCTCCACATTTAACATTTTATTTTCTACCAGAGAAGGAAGAAAAGGTGGCGGAACGGCTCCATCGGTTCATGAATCTATCTCAGATAAGACTGCCTCATGAGCATCACGCTATTTACAATCTATAAACCTCCAAAACCTCCTTCTGGTTTTATCCAGAAATTCTCACAGTTTTGATCAGGTTTTTACCATCAGTAGGATTTTAACAACTAGTGATTTTAACTAGCATAAGGACAACAGCAATGAGCCATAAAATCTTAAATAGTATGGATTTAAACAGCCGACAGACAACAGAGGACACACTCTGGATCTGGTCGTTGCCTTTGGCCTCTGTCCTTGACCTGGCTGTCAGATCGCTACTGATGAGAACTGTGAGGTAACGATATTTAGCTTCTGAAGTGGCTTCAAATTTTATGAATATTTTAACTAACCAAACTCCTGCTTCTATCTTACCAACCTACTGTCTTTTTATTGTTGATCATTTCAAGTGCAAATGAAGATCAGCAACAGATTCAGCAGCTCCACTTAAAACCAAAAACTGTAAAAAGAAAACTGAGACAACTGCAGATAAAACACGGATTTTAAAGAGCTAAAATGAAATGTAACAAATCTTTACAAATTAATAACACAGTACCATAATAACACGGTAAAACAGCCAAGAATACTTCATTTCTCCAATCTCATTACTAACAATAAGAATAACCCCAAAGTCGTTTTTTAACAATTTAAAAAAGTGCGACGGGGAGTCTTTCAGAAAGCAGACATCATGACTTTGCAGGAGCGGATCCATCTCTCATGGGATCATGTGACCTAAATAGAGAGAAAAGCAGCGATTTTTAACACCTCCTCCCTTCATTGTCCAAATAATCAAATATTGTTCCGCCTCATCTGAATGAAAGTGACATTTTTACTCTGGATCCTTCCCCCAGTCCTCTGAGCTGCCACACAGGTCGGTGCAGGGTGCGGTGGAGACGGCCATCGCTGCAGGATACCGTCACATAGACACGGCCTTCAGCTACAACAACGAGCCGGAGATCGGCAGGGCTCTGCGCTCCAAGATGCAGCAGGGCATCATCCGCCGCGAGGACATGTTCATCGTCAGCAAGGTGGAGGAGCGCCGCCCGCATCCACCCGGTGTGAGGCGGAAACGCTGCTGCAGACTGACTGTGATCTTCTCTCACAGCTGTGGTGCACCCACCACGCTCCAGAGGACATCCCACTGTGTCTGCAGAAGTCCCTGGAAGACCTGCAGCTGGACTACCTGGACCTTTACCTCGTCCACTTCCCTGTGGGATTAAAGGTTCACTCTTCATTAATCCCTGCTTCTTCTTACTATTATCATTAATAAAATGTGATAATATGAGTCAATATGATTATTGTTAAGCTAGTTTAAAGTCTTTGTTACTGTGAAAAATCTGTTTTATTTAAATGTAATCCATAAAGTCTCTCTGACTTCTGTTTATTCACGTCTTTTCCTTTTACTGCAGAAAGTTGGAGACGAGCTTTTCCCGAGGAAGGACGGGAAGATTCTGACCTCTGACATCGATTACGTGGACGTGTGGAGGGTGAGAACATGAAGAAGTCAGAAAACGCAACACTGTGAGGCTGAAGTGAGAAGTTATTCTGGTTGCTTTTTCTTTCAGGTATCATAATTATCATATAAATTAAATCTGATTATAAAAACAACATAAACAGTTAAATTTCATTTAATTAGTTTTAGCAGCTCAGCTAAGTGGCTTAATGATAACCGGGACCATGGAGGTGAGGTTCTATAGATGCGAATCAGAGAAATGAAATAAAACCAGATTAGTGAGAAATTTACATAAAAGGAGGTTAAAAGAAATCAAATTGATGCCGTCTTGTGTGTTTACTGGGAGCCGTGCTGCAATTTAATCTGACAGTTTATAAAACAATCCTGAGTTTCTGTCTCTGTTACAGAAACATTAAACAGACTCTAAAGGAAGCTAATGTGAGTTTTTTTTTCTCTTTATTGTGTTAAATGTGTGAATGTGTTGCAGGGCATGGAGGCTCTGCAGGCTGCGGGGAAGGTGAAGAGCATCGGCGTCTCCAACTTCAGCATCCTGCAGCTGGAGAGACTTCTGGCTCTGTGCAGGGTTCCTCCGGCTGTGCATCAGGTGATGGTTCTCACCTGGAGGCTCCCGAACGCCAGCCTCCGTGTCTGTGAATGTGTTCCTGCAGATTTATGTTCATCCGGATTATTTTCTCTTTACTTGCTTTTAGCTGCTGCGCTACAAACCCGACAGATGACAGATGTGTTTACAGCAGCAAAATGTTTTGTGTAAAACATTAAACATCACAGCAGGAAGAATCTAAGAATACAAAGAGAAAAAGAGCAGAAAAATAATGAAACCCATACAATAACTTTATCTTTTAACTCATTTATCAGCATTGTTTTTATTGATTAGTTTATGTACCAGTCAGCAGAGTTCACCAACGTCCTCCTTACTGCTGATTCCTCGTATGATTCTGGATCGACCAACGGGAATCAGTGGGAGGAACACTTTACTGTGATTGGTCGGCTGGGTTTGAGGACCCAAGCGACAGATAGCCACGCCCCCTAGTTTGAATACAAGATCCCAAAATAAAAACAGGACTAAAGGTAAAAGTTTGACCTCAAAAGAATTGTCATTATAAAAAAAGGCCATAAATGAATAGAAATTAATAATAAAAATAACTTAAAAAGTATAAATAAATAAGATATATTAAAAAAAATTAATATAGTGATCAAATCTGTATGTATTTCATGGAATATTTATTCATTTCAGTATTTATTTAAAATGTGTCGTGCAGCTGGAGCTCCACCCCTACCTGACCCAGACGGATATGATGGAGTTCTGTAAATCTAAGAACATCGCTCTGACAGCCTACAGCCCGTTCGGATCGCCTGGAAGACCTGCAGAGCTGTAAGACGCCGCGCATCGCTCCATGCTGCCTCGTTTGCATCTGGTTTTCCTTCTGGCTTCATTTCCTGCTTCTTTGAGCTCCGCGATGCTTCTGCTTTGCATCTTCTTCATCCCTCCTGTGACTGAGTGGGAACTTTTGCCTTTTGTAGCTTAAGAGGCGACACTGATCCCTGTAAGCTCCTGGAGGACCCGGTGGTGGCCGAGGTGGCCAGAAAGCACAGACACAGCCCGGCACAGGTTGGAGAGAGTTCCTGTTAGAGCGCATCGCGCCGCATGTGCTGGCGTCTAACGGCCGCCTTCTGCAGGTGCTGCTGAGATTTCACCTGCAGCAGGGGATTTCTGTCATCCCCAAGAGCGACAAGCCTCACCACATCCTGGAAAACACAAAGGTACGAGCTCTGAGAGCACAGCCCGGCCAAAGCGAAAGAGCCCCGCCGGGATTTAACTAAGCAAATGAGGGCAGAGCCTCCGGCTGCAGAATTCCTGCACAACTGCCTTCAGCCGTAACCAGGTACCTAATCCCAGCTGATGCAACGAAAAGCTGCTCAGGTCTGAAACAGCCGAGTGGAGAGACTCGCCCCCTGGTGCTCCGTCCCAGAAGGGTCCGATCATCAGATCCCAGCACAGAAAACCACTAAAACTGGCTCAGAACTGGAAGGAAAGCAGGAACCATCGACTTCCAGGGAGAAAAACAACAGTAGAGCTCAGAGCTGTTTCACAGGGAGAGTAATGCACAATGAGTAGGAACCTGCCAATCTGGTCTGATAAATACAGAAATCTGCCGAGTCGTCACCCCGACAATCCTCCAGATGCTTTCTGAGCAATAAATGATCAAATCCAGGACTACAGAGTCCAGATCTGAGTCCAGTCTCCTGTAGATCTGGGTGTTGTCATGGTAACATGTAGATGCAGAGCAGCGGTGGGCCCAGGAAGGTGCCTTGGGGAACTCCACGCGGCTGACTCTGTTCCTGTGTGCAGATCTTTGACTTCAGCCTGACGGAGGAGGACATGAGGTCTCTGCGAGGTCTGGACCGGGGCTGGAAGGCCTGCGTCCTCCCCGAGTAAGTATCGCAGAGCGAGCACAAACCGGCTCCAGCGTTTCGCCCTAACAGCTGATGGTGTTTTCCAGGATCGAATCCCACCCGTACTACCCGTTCCCGTGAAGCAGGCGGACGAGACGACGTTCATGAACCGAAGCTATAAATCTGCTCTTTATCCTTTATTCAGTTATTTCCAATAAAAACTCTTTAAACTGCAGGTTCTTTCTCAGATTCTTTTATTCCAACACGAGCAGGTGGTTATAACCTGGTTCCTGCATCGCGTAGAGCTGCAGAAGCTGCAGAAGCTGCAGAAGCTGCAGAAGCTGCTCTTTACTTTGCTGGAAGAAAAACCCAAATAAATAATAAATGTAAAAAGTTCTGAGGCAGAAGAAAAAACGTCTCTGGAATAAAAAGATTAAAAGCACGAAAAGATTTTAAGTTTCAGAGGAGAATGTGAAGCCGTCCGTCGTGTGGGACACGATCCAGCCGAGCCGAGCCGAGCCAAGCCGAGCCTGGGACGGAGAACCAAGGACCGGGAGTCTGCCGGCGTTCCACTGAAATCATTTCTCATCATCGCCTCATCCTGCATCGCCTCATCCTGCATCGCCTCATCCTGCATCGCCTCATCCTGCATCGCTGCATCCTGCATCGCCTCATTGCTGAATCGCCTCATCCCGCATCGCCTCATCCTGCATCGCCTCATCCTGCATCGCTGCATCCCGCATCGCCTCATCCTGCATCGCCTCATCCTGCATCGCCTCATCCCGCATCGCCTCATCCTGCATCGCCTCATCCCGCATCGCCTCATAATGCATCGCCTCATCCCGCATCGCCTCATCCTGCATCGCCTCATCCCGCATCGCCTCATCCTGCATCGCCTCATCCCGCATCGCCTCATCCTGCATCGCCTCATCCTGCATCGCCTCATCCTGCATCCCCTCATCCTGCATCGCCTCATCCTGCATCGCCTCATCCTGCATCGCCTCATCCTGCATCGCCTCATCCCGCATCGCTGCATCCCGCATCGCCTCATTGCTGAATCGCCTCATCCTGCATCGCCTCATCCCGCATCGCTGCATCCTGCATCGCCTCATCCTGCATCGCCTCATCCCGCATCGCCTCATCCTGCATCGCCTCATCCTGCATCGACTCATCCTGCATCGCTGCATCCTGCATCGCCTCATTGCTGAATCGCCTCATCCCGCATCGCCTCATCCTGCATCGACTCATCCTGCATCGCTGCATCCCGCATCGCCTCATCCTGCATCGCCTCATTCCGCATCGCTGCATCGCCTCATCCTGCATCGCCTCATCCTGCATCGCCTCATCCCGCATCGCTGCATCGCCTCATCCTGCATCGCCTCATCCTGCATCGCCTCATCCTGCATCGCCTCATCCTGCATCGCTGCATCCCCTCATCGTGCATCACTGCATCGCCTCATTCTGCATCACTGCATCGCCTCATCCTGCATCGCTGCATCGCCTCATCCTGCATCACTGCATCGCCTCATCCTGCATCGCTGCATCGCCTCATCCCGCATCGCCTCATCCCGCATCGCTGCATCGCCTCATCCTGCATCGCCTCATCCTGCATCGCCTCATCCCGCATCGCCTCATCCCGCATCGCCTCATCCTGCATCGCCTCATCCTGCATCGCCTCATCCTGCATCGCCTCATCCTGCATCGCCTCATCCCGCATCGCCTCATCCCGCATCGCCTCATCCCGCATCGCCTCATCCCGCATCGCCTCATCCTGCATCGCCTCATCCCGCATCGCTGCCTGGTTTGTGGGAAACGTGACAGAATGGAGACATTCAGATAAAAATGCTGCGACGCCTCATCTTTCTCTCACACTTCGCCCGGTTTTCTTCTTCTCTGGTGCCTCCGGCGGTGGCGAGGGCCTGACGGTGCACACGCACGCCGACGCCCCGGCGATGCGTTTGGGGAGGTCCGGCCCTCTGGACCAGGCGCCCGTGTCGGGGCGGAATATCTGCGTGACCCTGGAGAAGGCCGTGCTCTCCCAGCTGTAGCCGCCCAGCACGTAGACCGTCCCCGCCCACACGGCCAGCCCCGCCTCGCTGCAGGGCAGCAGCAGCGGCGCCACCCGGGTCCACTGGCCGCCGCACGGGTCGTACGACTCCACCTGCTGGATGTCAAAGCGCTCGCCGGTGTCGGCGTGATCGTCGCTGCCCCCGATGGCGTAGATGAGGTGGTGCAGGGAGGCCATGCAGTGCCAGCCCCGCGCCAGCGCCATGGGCTGGCGCTCCACCCACACGGCGCCGTCCCTGGACGGGTCGTAGCTCAGGACATCGCGGCGGTACGGACCGATCTGGTAGTCGTGGCCGCCCGAGATGTAGACGCCGCCCCGGTGGACGGTCCCGGCGTGGCCGTACGTCAACCTGGAGACGGCGGAAACACAGACATGAGGGATGCCGCCGCTGCCGGGACGCAGAGAGGGAGGGGCTGCTGCCAGACGTGTACTCACAGCTCTCAAGTTACTGTCACTTAGTAGGTTTTGAAATAAGTACTTTTACTGTTACTTAAGTAGATTTTGACCAAAGTAATTTCACTTCACGACACTGAAAATGTCACGCTTTGCAAGTAAAAAAGCCAGAGCGGCGCCGAACGTCACGGACGGCCAACCAAACCTCGAAGCAACGCCACATGCTTTTATTCGTATCCCAAACATCACATCAGTAAAACCGTCCTCATTCAGCAAAACATGCCATGATGTCATAATGAAAGTACATTTTACTCAAATTACTTTTTAAATCAAGTATTGTTTTACTCAAGTAAATTTTTAGTTAGGTACTTTTACTTGACAACAATTTAACTACTAAAAGAAACTTTTACTTTTTTACTAGCATAACCAGTAAAACGCATCTGGATGCGTGTGCGTCATTCCAGGTTACACGCACAACGTCGGCGTTGCCATGACGACAGGGCCTGCTCGTTGGCGTTGTCACGACGACTGGAACATTCTGTAACTGCCGACTCACTCTGAAACAGTCCCAGGTGAGTCAGAGCATAAAGATGCCCTCGGACAAATAGGTGCTGATCGCAAACGAAAAGTCATAGTAAAATAATTCCTACAGCGTGAGCAGCAGAAGGTCGGAGGAACGCTGGGTAGAATTTATTTCACCCTGACGTGAAGAGAATTTAAACGGCGGCCAGTTTAAAACACAGGAGAATCCAGGTTCCTGCTGATTGGGGTTAATGGGAGAAAATGTTGACTTTCGGACGTTTGGAGCAACGAAGCAGAAAATCTCTAAGTCCCAGCTCTTCTAGAGCAGGTTGGTTTTATAGCCGACTTAAATTCCTCCGTTTTGATATATAATGTGTATATGTATAGGAAAAACTGTGGCTGTGAGACACACTTGTTTCAGACATTTTCTGATTCAATTTTGGGCCCGATTTAGAGTTTGGAGGGATTTCCGACGATTCACCGATTGTTCCTGAAACGGTTCCTGCGATTGTGCTGAAACCGTAAAAGATTTCAAAACGTCCCTTCACTCAGTCAAAGTTTTATCTTTCGTGGCTCATTTAAGCTTTGAACGATGTTTCTAGATGAAAGCGTTTCAAAAGCAGGCTGGTTTTGGCTCATGTCGGCTAAATCCTATTTATTCCTATAGAGGGAAAAACAATGCATTTTTTGCGAATGATATCAACACCATAATAGTTTTGTCAGACGTCCAAACTGATGAAAAGCGATTGTCATACGCTTCTCAATACTTTGGCATCTTTGATAAAGAGCTTTTAATTTGCATGTATTTCCAGGATTTCTGGCTGTGGATCCAACTGTAAAAACATGGATCGTTTCCCCAAATTTCACCCAAAACTACAAAAGAAGAGAATTTTAATGCCTGGTTTCATATCTTTGTGAAGGATCATCAGTAGTCTGAAACGCTTCCATTTAAATGATTTTTTTTTTTTCGCAATTTTTTATTTAGTTTTGTTTTTGTTAAAAACAATGTTTTTATTTTTAAAATTTTTTTTTGACTTTTTCTTCCCCACCCCCATTTTTTACCTGTCTGGTGGGGCTTTAAAGCAAGCAGAATGTCGGTTCGACTACTGTGTTGGGTTTTCATAAATTTCCTCCAGGAAATTAACCAGGAAAGATTGAAATTTCTGCTTTATAACACAAAAATCAGCAATATCAAAGAATTTAGATCAAACTGGCAACCCAAAAAATCGTAAAAAAATCGGATACGGTGCCAGCCCTGCTGCTCAGCCGGTAGCAGGAAGTCGACATCAGCCCGAGGAGGATCCTGGACGTCTTTAAACGGCCATCCAACCCACAAGTTTAACTCAGAAACTGATGAATGATTCTAAAATGGAGGTTATTGTGAAATCTGACATTTTGTGTCAGACTGAATGTGAGAAGCGATGTGAAGGCTTCGTACGGTGACGCTGGCTGTACCTGGGCAGTCCTGCTACGTAGGTCCAGCGGTCCTCAGCCGGATGATAAACCTCCACAGAAGACAAGGCTCCGGTTTCATTCCTCCCTCCCACGGCGATCAGAGACTCTCCCACCGCCCCCAGGTAGAAATCCACCCGCCGCTCGTTCATGGGAGCCCCCTGTAAGACACGCGGGGTCCGGACATGAAGGGGGGGTAACCCGTCCTCGTGTACGCATACACCGCTCAGGCATGCGCACGGCCGCTTCTGCAGGCCAGAAAGCTTCCGGGCATGAACCTCTGCAGAGATGAATTACTCTTTAGAAGTATGAATGACTCGTTTGCAGAGACGAATGACTCGTTAGCAGACGAATGACTCGTTAGCAGAGAAGAATAACTCGTTAGCAGAGACGAATGACTCGTTAGCAGAGATGAACGACTCGTTAGCAGAGATGAATGACTCGTTAGCAGAGATGAACGACTCGTTAGTAGAGATGAACGACTCGTTAGCAGAGATGAATGACTCGTTAGCAGAGACGAATGACTCGTTAGCAGAGAGGAATGACTCGTTAGTAGAGATGAATGACTCGTTAGCAGAGATGAACGACTCATTAGCAGAGATGAACGACTCGTTAGCAGAGATGAACGACTCGTTAGCAGAGATGAACGACTCGTTAGCAGAGAGGAATGACTCGTTAGCAGAGACGAATGACTCGTTAGCAGAGAGGAATGACTCGTTAGCAGAAACGAATGACTCGTTAGCAGAGAAGAATGACTCGGTAGTGAACCTCTGCAGAGACGAATCACTCGTTTGCAGAGACAAAAGACTCGTTTGCAGAGACAAAAGACTCGTTTCCAGAGACGAATGACTCGTTTGCGGAGACGAATGACTCGTTAGCAGAAACGAATGACTCGTTAGCAGACGAATGACTCGTTAGCAGAGATGAATGACTCGTTAGCAGAGATGAATGACTCGTTAGCAGAGGACTCGTTTGCAGAGACGAATGACTCGTTTGCAGAGACGAATGACTCGTTAGCAGAGAGGAATGACTCGTTAGCAGAGAGGAATGACTCGTTAGCAGAGATGAATGACTCGTTAGTGAACCTCTGCAGAGACGAATGACTCGTTAGCAGAAAAGAATGACTCGTTAGCAGAGACGAATGACTCGGTAGTGAATCTCTGCAGAGACGAAAGACTCGTTTGCAGAGACGAATGTCTCGTTTGCAGAGACGAATGACTCGTTAGCAGAAAGGAATGACTCGTTACCAGAGATGAATGATTCGTTAGTGAACCTCTGCAGAGACGAATGACTCGTTAACAGAGATGAATGACTCGTTAGCAGAGATGAATGACTCGTTAGTGAACCTCTGCAGAGACGAATGACTCGTTAGCAGGATGAATGACTCGTTAGCAGAGATGAACGACTCGTTAGCAGAGATGAATGACTCGTTAGTAGAGATGAATGACTCGTTAGCAGAGATGAATGACTCATTAGTAGAGATGAATGACTCGTTAGTGAACCTCTGCAGAGACAAATGACTCGTTAGCAGACGGAGGACTTGTTTGCAGAGACGAATGACTCGTTAGCAGAGAGGAATGACTCGTTAGCAGAGACGAATGACTCGTTAGCAGAGAGGAATGACTCGTTAGCAGAGAGGAATGACTCGTTAGCAGAGACGAATGACTCGTTAGCAGAAAGGAATGACTCGTTACCAGAGATGAATGACTCGTTAGTGAACCTCTGCAGAGACAAAAGACTCGTTTGCAGAGACGAATGACTCGTTAGCAGAGACGAATGACTCGTTAGCTGAGATGAACTGGCTCGTGTGATTCAGGTGTTGCATCTAACAGCTGGTGGGTCTCCACAGGGAGAAACGTTTAATCTACCTGACTGATGTGATCAGGCTCAGCGGGACGCTGGATGAAAAAATCAGACGGTTTGTGAAGGATTTACCGTGATATTAAATCCTTCCTGTAAGGTGAGACTGAAGCATCTCTGAGCCCAACACGCCGATGTTCTGCTCGGCTGCTTTCCCATCTAAACGCATTCTAAGGATCAGACTAACGCCTGGAATCTGATCCATGTAACATGTAATCTGGTCTGCAGGGATTCTGGCAGAGAGGCGGATGTGCTTCGTGTGGACGATGAGCATCTACCCGGCTCCACTGCTTGTGCCGCGGGTCGTATCTGTGCAGCAGGTTGCAGGCGTCTCCTCCGTTGTCCCGGGACGAACTGCCCCCGGCGGCGAACATGAAGCCCCCCAGCACGGCCAGGCAGTGGTGGCTCCGCCGGGCCGGCAGCTCCGTCTCCACTGCCCAGCTGCCCGCCTCGCTGTCCAGCCGGCACACGGTGGCGCTCAGCTCCTCCCCGTGCTCCGACACCTGAAGACGAGACGGCGTTTCCATCACAGTTTCTTTTTTTTTTGTTTTTACAAAACATGCTTTTTGTAAAAGAAACACAAAAAATAATTTCACAAAAATCTGCAACATTTATATCTGATTGGCAGCTAAAAAAACTCATCGAATCAGGAGGAAAGCGAATCATCTCAGCTGATTTATTCCATGTTTATCCGAAATGAAATATTTCCTCCATCATGTAAACCTTAATTCTGCTTTAAATGAAAACTTCCCCCTCAGAGTGATGCACCTTCATTTTCTCCTCCCCCTCATGCTCTGGGACACTTTTCTGACATTCATCATGCGGCCGGAGACGTGGGGAGGTTTTCCTCCTGCATCGATCCTGTTACAGTGATGACACTGCCCTTTTGCCATGGCGCATGGTAGTGATGTCATCGCTGCTGCAGGCAGGTTGCAGGTCAGCACAAAAGGCTTGAAAGGACCCCGGAATAACAACAACAAAGGAAGTAGAAGCTGCATCCAGCTCACGGAGGGATCCGACT
>JBAJHY010000002.1:3639844-3650267 GCA_037177095.1 Craterocephalus marjoriae | reverse complement strand
TTGTGTGTGTGTTCTCATTCTTTCTGTGTGATTGATTTGACAGCTCAGCGTTTTATCTGCCAATGTGGGTGCCTCGATCTTATCACCTGTGGGCTGTTTTGCACTCCCATTCCTGTTGCCGAGCTTTCCAAACACATTCCTCCCAAACAACCCTCATTATGTCCTGAAACGACAAAGGAGACAGCTACTTCAGCTGTTGGAGCGGGTACTTTATGGCCTAGGTAATTGCTTATATCCTGCAGCCCTTATGCTAAGCTAAATAATTTCCCGGAGCTTTTTATAGATAGTATTATACAGGGTTAACGCCAGTTGGTGGATATGACCTTCACAAACATTTAGCTTTAGAGCTGGCCTAGTCTACGTTACTGACACATCTTGGCTCTGACCAACTCTGCTGAGCTGAACACGTCTTTAGTTTTGCTTCTGTATTATTTTGCGGAAGTGTTGTTTGTGATGGCAGCGGTTTACTGAGGCCAGCGAAATGTTTTATTTGACAAAGATACACGAGGCGTCTTGTAATGTTTGCGAATTTCAATTCTTTTAGTTGGAGAGAAAAAATATTTAGAGCCAACAAATTGTATATTCCAGTGTCTACTTTTTTATAAGATGGTCTATTGTTTGTGTTACTAATGACATTTTTGCTCAGTGTAATCAAGCACTGGGGATGCCTTTGAGACTGGCTAACAAACTGAATCAGACCTTGTTTACTGGTGGACTGCTCCATTCCCATGGCCAGATTAGGGCTTGGATAATATGTATATTAAACCCAAGCTACTTCCCTCTTATGATTTTCATTTCCTCTTCAAGTAACTTTTTACGGATATTAAGAATGATTGCATTGGAGATTATTTAGGGTAAACAACAATAAACCATGAAATGAGTGGAAACAGAGATGGTAGCCATGTCCTTTATGAATTAAATGCTTTACTTTCTTAACAGACCACTGCTGTAACAAAGTGATGAAAATCCAGAGTCATGAGGAAGCCTCGGTGTCCATCAGCTGTCCGTATGAGTCTCAGGATGAGAAGCAGCTGAAGTACATGTGCAGAGGAAAGCAGCCCTCCACATGTCTGCAGCAGGCAGTGATCACCTCTGACAGCACACACAACAGACGATACACACTCACCGATGACAACATGTCAGCATTCACAGTGACCATTACCGCTCTGACTCTAGAAGATTCTGGATCCTACCTTTGTGGTGTCCATAGCAACACAGGACTGGATGTTTTCTCTGCTGTTGAGCTGCAGGTCAAAGGTGAGAGGTCATGATTATACCTCAGAGTGAAGTTTGGTTTTAAACTGCCACACAGAAAGCTTCATTATTTCTCTACAGAATGGTGCTGTGTGACGTCAAAGAACATGAGCGGCATTGTGGGACGTCCAGCAACTCTGCAGTGTCCTTATCCACCACAACACCAGGACAACAGGAAGTTCCTCTGTAAAGGAGACAAACGCAGCAACTGCAGAGACATGATGGATCTAAGCAGGTTCACTCTGCACAATGTTTCCTCCACATCTTTCTATGTGACCATCACAGAGCTGGAAGCAGCTGATGCTGGGACGTACTGGTGTGGGTCAGACCCACAGTGGAGTGTTGGAAACTACACCAGGATCCATCTGTCAGTGGGTAAGGTCATTACAGGTGCCGCAGAAAAAAGAATGAAATTACTAAAATGCCTGCACAGAGACAAGAAATTCTGACTTCTCAGCCAATATACAGTATAAAAGTATCGATATTTAAATTTATCAATAGATGAAGAGGCTCCTTCCAGAGCTCATAGAGTCTTCAGTAGAAACATAATTGTTTCCTGGTTAGTTCATTTTCAGCAGTAACATTTCTGACATGTACTGTAGCTTTAGAGACCTAAAAAGAAGGGTGAGATTCAGTAAATGGGGAACTTGTGCTGCAGCAGAGTGTTATGCCAAGCAACACCCAAGGCACTACTTAAGTTAACGCTGGCCAAAAATAAAGTTGCCATTTCTTTGAACCTGTTTTAGCTTTGCTGCTTCGATTCCAGCAGAATTCTCTGTGGTGTTGTATCTAGAAGCTTCTGTAATGTCACAAGTTTTATTTTCAGAGTTGCATTTTTCTCTAAAATCTTGTATTGATGATGCGACACATCACATAGAGCATGTAACAATAGTTGTCAGTGGGGTTCTTACTGGACTTAGACCTAAACCCAGATCTGAATCTAGACCTTCCCACCTGCCGCAACCTCAATTTATAGACTGCCCCCTTCAGGGGGAAATAAATGATCTGAAAAAATATTCTGATACTCAATGAATATTTTACAATCACACCTGCACCAGCTGCAGAACTCAGTGCCACAGACAGCGAGAGGACGCTGAGACGGCAGGAAGGCTCAAAATTGGGAAGTTTAATTAAAAAAATAGGGGAAAAAAGTCGGCTCGTGGTAGATAGTAGTATTTCATCAAGTACTTTAAAAACAAGGTGGGTCATTTAACGGTTGGTCTGATGGAAAATTGTGTGACATTACCTTGTTGTGTCTTCTAAACTTCTCCAAATACTAGCTCATATTTCTGAAGAAAGATCTGCATTGATTCATTTCAGTGTTGTTTTAGTCAAATAATCACTGTATATATACTCACTAAAAAAAATGCTGGGTTGTTTTATAGAGATGGATAGTCAATTACAGATTATTTTCTTATAGTTTGTACTATATTTTCTTATAGTTTGTACTGCAATGAGTTAAAATTAATCTTTTTTATCTTGGTTAATTTAGCTAAGCTTATGGATAAATTATTTAACAAGTTAGAATAACCCAAATTGTAATTGATTCGACCTAGCATTTGAGTAAAATAATAACACATACATGTGGTTGAAACAGCGCAAAATTGTTACGGATTTCACCCAGCATTTGGATAGAATATTTTAGCCCAGCAGCCTCTGAGGAAGGAGGTGAGCAGCTGAGTGTTGAATAGATTGGTTGCTGAGGAGAAAAAAAGGGGGCATAGAGAAGACAGAGAAGGGTACAGATTTAGACATTTTTCCTACAGTCATGATCTTCCTGGCTGGCCCAGGTGGATAATCCTCTGAGGATCGTTTTGTAAAAAACAAGTCAAACCTTTCATTTCTGATCACTGAGATATTTCAGTCTGAATCTACAAAGTTGTCCACCGATCTGACAAACAATGCTGACCGTAGAAATAATGTTTCCTCTGGCAGTCTATCAGCAGGAAACCAGTACTGTGCAAACGTTTTCAGTCGGAGCAGAGCATGTTCCTGGAAAACCTTTTCAAGGTAAAAGTGTGTCTGTGTGTGTTTGTGTGTGTGTATACATGTGTTTGCATATTCAATGATTTTGTCTGCTTTTTAAACAAGAGCTTTGGTAACAAATGTTTTAAAGTTACATTTTTTTAAAGTTACATTTAAAACACATAAATGTTTTACATTTATATTTAATGCTATTAATGACTGTCAGGGTGCAGAAGTGACATATGATCAATGGGAGAAACCACTGTTTTTACTAGTAGTGTTTTCTAAGATTTAGTCATGTATGGCACCGAGGATCCAGGGATTTTCAAATGAATTTTAATGAAATGGCGAGGAGAGCTTCACTGTTCTACTCCATCACAATCAATATGATGGGATTTAATGAAAAGATAATCAGTTCAGTTTTTGCTGTGACCTTGCAGTGCAGAAAGGACTCTCCTAATGTGAGTTGTGCGTTTGACAGCCTGTAAAAAGCTCCCAAATAGTCTGAGATGCTTTTTTCCAGCCGCATAGAAACTCTGTCTGTAAAGGCAACAATGAATTTTTAAGCCCAGATGTCAAATTCTTTGTAACTGTAGCTAGTAGTTAATGAAGTTGCAACCAATGGAAATCTATTATTTTTTGTTTGTTCCCTGAACTTTCATTTAACTGTTTTTTTTTTTTATGTAACTGCACATTGATGGATAGAAGTACACACTGGAAAATCAAATGAGGCTGTAGGATCAAGTTTTACCTTTTACCATCTCAATGTTTCTAATAGTATATTAAGACTATTTGGGACATTTATATTTTCTATAGTGCTGAGTTACATTGGATATCTTCTTTCTTTAATTATCTCAGCCACTGATGAACTTCTGTGGGAGACGAGAGCAGACGAGTGGCTCTGCAGTCCAAACATATCCAACCCTCATCCATCTTCTCTGCTTCATTTTGCTCCGAAAAACTGAAACACTAAATTAAAAAGATAATAGAGAACAAGCATTTGATCAAACTCCACCATATTCCATGTTACACACTTGATTCCATTTCTGTGATTCCCATCTGTCGGTCGCTGTACAAACCAACAGAAAAGCCGGTGTACAACTGTAGATGTGTGAGCTGTGGAGAACTTTTCCCACTATAGTGCAGATTTTATGTTTGCATTTTCTTCTGGTTGGGAATGAACCAGAAGGGACTTCACCGTAAGTCCAACCTGAATTTGCAGAAAACAATCTGCGTGCTGAGAAGCCCATAAAACAAACGCCTGTGTACTGTATGTGTGTATATAACACACGCTGTGTGAACTAGCTGCCGTTTTACACTTTAGTCTCTACCGTTCCAGCTCAACTTTCTCCTCACACACACACACACACACACATCTGTCTGGTCTTTGTTTACGCTGCTCAGCTGTAGTTTTGCCAGTGTCCAGCGTAGCGCAGCAGGGCGTGAGGCAGCGTTGTTTGTGAAGTCGGAGCTGGTCCTTGGATGACTTCTGCAAAGGCGGCACGCTGTGTGTGCGTCTCCTCGCTTGTCTTCCAGTTGTCCTTGCCATAACAACAACACACACAAAGACGCAAAACTTTCTTTGACTCGCTGTCCTCTGACACATGCTCAGCCTTCCCGTTTTTCATTTTCACACCTTTACACACTTCCTTCCTCTGATCTCAGCTCGAGCAGCTGACTCAACATCTTCAGACATGCACACACACACGCACGCTCTTCATCTCTTCATCTCTCAGGAGCGCAGCTGGAATCAAACGATGACCAGCTTCTGTTGGCTACTGATCGCTGCTCACTGTAAACTGAGAGAACGGCAGAGCTTTAGCTTTAGTGTGCTGCAGGCCTTGGCGACCTGGTTAACCACAGGGTGTGTGTGTGTATGTGTGTGTGTGTATGTGTCTGTGTGTGCGATGGAGTGCTTCAGTTCAGGGTTTACAGCGCTTTCCACCATCATACTTTAATTACTGTATAATAGAGGCTTTAATTGCATGTGCGTGTGTCAGAGTTAACGCATACATGGACATGTGCTCGGAGAGCTTTCCGTACGCGTACAGCAGCAGAGCTCTGTGCAGCAGCCCGTAATGTTTTTCTTACGCAACCAAGGATCTCTGACATTTCACCATCCTACAATAGAGCCATTAATAGAAACAGTCTATTTTTCCTGGAACGGAATCCTTCTCTGGGAATCTATTTTCCCATCTGGCTGTGTTATATATCAGGAGAAAATCTCATAACTCAGTTTGTACTGGATCTTTTTTTTATCTGCACTTTAGTCAGAAGAGTGCTGGTTCTGGATGCGCATTGTGGGTTTTTCTTGCCTTTTTGGTTCACAGTTGTGAGTCTGGAAGAGGATCTGTCATATCCAGGGACGGTTCTTTTTATGAGTTCATTTATATGAATCAATAACAACTTTGTGTGGAAATTACAATACAAGGAAGGAAAGGTTGGTGTTCCACAGGGCTCAGTTCTTGCATCACAGCTCTTTTCTCTCCATGCCTCTGCATAGGTGTCATTCAAACATTTCATTTTAAAATCTGTTTCTTCCCATGTGACACATATGGAAAATTCTAGCTCATTTTCAATGTGATGGCAGCAACACATACCTAAACAGTTGCAACAGGGCAACAAATAAGTGGAAAAGTGATGATTGAAAGACGGGTGGATGTTTACCGATCTAAGTAAAATTTCTGTTTTGGAATTGGGGTTGTTTTTGGACGAGCATGAAATTCACCCCTGTGAAATTTTACAATAACTTACTGATTTAAATCATCTTGAATTTGAATTTCTTTTTGTAAATGTCTTTGTGTCCAAGGTAATTCTACACCAGCTCCATGTTGAATGGGGCTCTTTTGCTCCTGTCTTTATTGTTTAACACCAGGGACCATGCTGGATTTTTTTATACCTTGATTCCATAAATCAGAAAAAACATGTTGTGTAGGTGACAAATATCAAATGTAAATGCATATTGTCAATCCTGTAGCATCGAACAGTCCCTTTAAGTTAAATTTCCATTGAACTAATTTCCTGGTTCTGGAATTTCCAGAGCAGTCCAATATGTTGGAGGTACCCAGGTTTCAGCCCTGACTGCTCAGATATTCCATCCATCCGTCCGTTCATCCATCCACCCATCCATCCACCCGTCCATCCATCCATCCCCCTCTTTACCTCACTTTTTCCTTATGGAAACACTTGATCCCGTCAGTAGTTCCCTGTTCTTCCTCTTTCTTCCCGTTTCTCACCTCCACTCTTAACATCGCCTCTCATCATTCCTTTCTGATTTTCCCTCCCTCCTCATCCATCACTCCTTTCACTCCCGTTGCACCCTCTCTTCCTTTCTCGCCTTCTCCAAAATGCAAAGCTTATCTGCCAAGCTGTCCCTGCTCACAATGGCTTCCTTTCTTCATCTTCTCCTCTCAAAGCAACAATACCC
Source organism: Craterocephalus marjoriae (assembly GCA_037177095.1). Classification (NCBI taxonomy): domain Eukaryota; kingdom Metazoa; phylum Chordata; class Actinopteri; order Atheriniformes; family Atherinidae; genus Craterocephalus; species Craterocephalus marjoriae. The sequence goes on along the minus strand of JBAJHY010000002.1, from coordinate 3,643,621 downwards.
CCCCCAACGCCTCTTCATAATCTTTCGGTTCAGGAGATCTGTCACATTTTCTCTTTTCTTCGTCTTCACTTCAGCTTTTGTCCTTCTCCTCTCTTTTTACTCTCTTTTTACTCTATCTCTGTGTTATTCTTCCAACAGCAGATTGTCAGGTGTAATGTTTATTGGTTTCTTCCAAAATGTGTCATATTTCCAGATCATTAGTACATAAATAATAGGGGACAAAAGAAGCTGTGACACAACAGGAGGTACAATAAAAGACTCGTTATCCCACTGAAGTTTGTACAAATGAAGACGTCTTTATTTTCTGAAAAGACAATATGTAAATTCCTGTAAACACCTAACAGTGTTGCAGGCTAAACTACTTGTTGCAAATACAAGTCTTGGAGTAAAAATCCAACAAACTGAAAGGAGTTTCAATATTCTGTGTGAACATGAAATGACAACAGATCACAGAAATCAGGAATATGGTTACTGATTCCATTTTTTTATTACATGGTCTGGGGCTTAAAAAGCCAACTACATATCCCAAAAATTGTCAATATTAAAGAATATCGAAAAATTGCAATTTAAATTGAATCAGCACCCAGAAAACCGTTAAGGAATTGAATCTGGAAGAATGCATATCGTCCTAGACTTCCTGCGGCCCCCACCCTAACGATGGTTAAGTCATCATCCATCTTCATCCTGTCTCTTCTCTGAGCTCTATCCAGTCTGTAAACTCTTTTCTCTTGTTCTATCACTTTCCCTCTTTCTTTTCCTGAGTCTCTTTTCTAAACCAGACATGGTGTGTGTTCCAAACAGCCAATGTGTTGATGTCCATTTTGCTGGTGGGGCTGATGTAGCTCTGTGTTGCAAAACTTAGCTTGAACATGATATTCTGCACTGGGAAATGTTCTGGATTACAGCCTCAGAACTCTGCAGGGCAAGAGTGGCTCCAGGAATGTACGTAATGAATGTCCCTGTGGCATCAAAAGATTCGTAGTGTTGCTTTCAGACCAAGAATACTTGATTTTAATAACCTATACGTGTGTTTATTATCTATTTTACACTTGTTTGAATTGTTGGTTGTGCACAGCCTCAAACATTAACTAGCATGTTTGCTAGCTGCAATATGAGAGTAACCAGTAGAAGGCAGCGTAGGGACCAGTTTGACTGGATGTAAGGTCGCAGGGTCAGTTACAATGATGAAAGTTCATGACAAGACACCGAGTCCTTGGTCTGATGGTCTTGCATAACATCTATGATACCAGGGCAGTAGTTTGTTCTACTGTGAGCTTAACATTATTACCTCAATTGTCTCTGCGTTTGTATTTTTGTTCACATGTTACAAATTCAGCAGCTCGATCTGCTCTGAGTTTTTCCAAGTTTCCCCTGGTGGAATCCTCTGTTAACAAGGGCAGTGCACTAGCAAATATGTGAACAATTACATTCATGATGGAGCCGGTTTTCAGCATGTGGTTGAAAAGCTGTTCTATTCTCAGTCTAATGGCAGACAGCTGATTTGTTACAACAGTTTATTCCTTCTTTCTCCACTACAAAATAAAATCTATATTAGTTCAAAACACTGCTTTGAAGATGCATGTGGTGTTTGTCTCTCACGGCGACTTAGCCAATTTTTTTTCATTTGTAACATCATTAGCACTTAACTTTACTTGGATATTAACAAGGTTTGCATTAGCTTGGCCCTCTGCTAGACCACCATGTTAGTGAATGTCTGCCTGCTCCTTCTCGATCCATCAGATGACCCTCTACAGTTTGAGTGAAGTGATTACAGTAATAATTACTGGACACAATTCCAAGTCAGCATAAACATACCTAGCCATGTATAACCTCCATATAAACTCTAATTTTGGTACAAAGTCTTGAACGTGGTTGGAGGAGCAGGAAGACATGGTTCATCAAGGTCTTGCTGCTTCCCTGAGAACTTATTTGGCTAAGCCTCATTTCCATTGGTCCTCCCCTTCTATTTTGGAGAGACAAGGTGTCCCTTTGCCTTTTGGTGGTCATAAAGCCAATCAGACTTATCAGAATTATTTGGAGGGGGGGGGTTTGGAAGACAACTGCTCTTACTCCTGAGCTATAGCAGCCTTATCTAGCATCAACGCAATGCAAACTGAGTCCTTCCTGTGCTTTCTGGGCTCTACTTGTGGTGACATTGGGTTTGTCTGATTGAGGCCTAAGGGCAAGGTAAACGTACAGGGACTGATCCTTGTCCTATTCTCAGAAAATGTAGAATGATTGCACAAATTCAGGGAAGCTGTGAGTCCTCACTTCATATCTGCTGAGTAACAGTAAAGGCTGCTGTAAAAGCCGAGCATGTCTCCTCTGAACAAGTAAAGTACAAACGCCTCATCTACCGGCTTGTTAAAGTATCCACTCAGATTTAAATGTCTTCCATCTTCATATAAAACTTTCAGATTGGATTTAACAATGATGAATCCTCCCAGAACGAGCAACTTGTCCCGCTCTGCAAGCGCAACCTCCACAGCTTCGCAGTCCGTCTCCGGCATCTGTACAAGATGTACCGCGGTTACGCCTCAGAGCGCCGCCGCTGAGGACCACGACTCTAAAATAAACAGCTGAGGAGGCAGCGGGGGTGAGAGCAGTGACGCAGAGTAAAATGAGGGTGATGCCAGTGATATGCGATAATGTCTCCAAGTGTTTCATGCCTGTCGCTCATGTCAACTTCAAATAGGTTTGAGTGCAGTTTGTTGCCTGTCACTGTGGCTTATAGTGCTGATAGTCATGGTGGCTTTGTGGCTGACGTGTCGGAGAGAAAAAGATGATGAAAGAAGCCCGAACTTTGATGAGATTATCATTCATTTCCTTTTAATTAACAGTCTTTAAAGTTGGGTCCAAACAGATGAGGCTCAGCAGTGGTGACACGTCAGCATTTCACTCTTCAAACCATCCATAATGCTCCCGTCTCTTTCTGCGGTTTAATGCCTTCAGCATTAACGTCTATTGTATTTGAAGTAAGTGTCTTCATTCTTAAAGTAGAGCCCGAGTTTGAGTGTTTTTGGAGGTGAATGGGACTTGGTTTCCTTGTTGTAAAGTTCCAGAATTCACCCTTTGAACTGGTGCTCTGAGAGGTTATCACACATTGAATTAATTAACTTTGATTGTTGCTTTTTTTACATGATGTCTTTGGCCTGAGTTGCCCTTGCCACCACCTTTAATAGTTTCACAGAAAGTAGTTCAGTCCCTTCCATGCGCCGCCTCAAATAAATCGCCCAGAACGCAGACGTTTTCCTGGACTATTTCAGAGGGCTAAATCTGTGACCTTGCCTGTGGTGATCTAGTAATTTCTGTCTGTTTGGAGTGGGGAGTGAACCTTGAAGAGTTTGAGAGAACACGATAACCTTTAGGGCCAAACATCAACCATTAAACAGAAGCCTTTTGCTGGGAAAAAGATGGGCCAAGAAGTACTTTAAGTTCAAGTAATTTTCATTTTCTTTCAGCAAAAGGGAAGAGAATAGTCTCTAATTGGTCACCATGAGATTGGTATTGTTACTTGGATACTTGGAGTGGTAAAGGATGCACAGTGTGTTAATTAGATCAAAAGCCACAGTCCAAAAACATGATATTGTGTCTTGCATGTTTGTGATTAATAGGATAATTTCCTACACTCACCGGTCACATTGTCAGCGCCACCTGTTTGACTGCTTGTTAACACTAATTAACCCATCACAGGGTGGCAAAACAATACATCTGGTCATGTAAACATGGTCAAGATGACTTGCTGAAGCTCAACCTGAGTATCAGAATGAGGAATTA
>JBAJHY010000002.1:1882903-1893751 GCA_037177095.1 Craterocephalus marjoriae | reverse complement strand
GTAACACCTCTAACATGATGTGGGGTGTGTTGTAGAGTGTGAACTTTGTATCTGAAATGTATAAGTTAGTTTTGTTCATGTTTCTAAGGTTTAGAAGTTGAAGCTATTCTGATGTGTAAATGCCATAAACCTGAGATGTTTGTGTCACTAGTGAAAGGCTAAACTTCCTCTTTTCTAATGACAGCCTGTACCTTGAATACTGACCACAGAATGTGGTTAAGATGCCGATGCAAAAACATGAGATTCATTCTAGCATATCAAGATGTATTAGAGCAAGGCCAGGCCTTCTGACATGATCTTTTTAGGAAGTTCGTGAGCGGAGTTTAACTTATTGTACGTCATTGTTTCCAAAACTTTTTCTGTTGGGCCCCCCTTTCATCGACAACAATCAAGTCAAGTCCCCCCATCACACCACCAGATGCCACCAATGCATACACAGAAACATGAAAGAATCTGCCATGAAGCAGTCTTTAGTTTATCAGCTGATACCTGGTTAACTTTAGTTTAAAACCACATCAGAGTCAAAAGGGAGTTCTCATTTCCTCTGTGTTTTAAATCAGGAAACAGAGTTGAGCTTCAGTAAAATGTCTCTGCCACGACAGCTGAGGAGTTTATTTCTAAAGTTATCCCCATCTTTTCTCAGGATGAAAAATCCCAAAGTGAGACCTACAACCCAATGTGGTCTCTCTTTATTACCCATCATGGACTAGAACCATCCCCTTGTCGAGCTCAGGGACAGATATGCCTCCTGATAGTTTATTATTTTTATTTATTATCTCTTTTTTTAAAATCTCTGTTGTTGTTGTTGAAGAGAGACAACTGGAGTGATGTTGTGCTGGATTAACTTATAGTTAGTTTATTCCTAAATAACAGGATAAAACAAAAGCAATGGGTCATCCCTTCACCTGAGGCAGATAGCAGAATCTCCCACCACTGTTTTACACATGAAGTTTGCCAGGATTATTCCTGTACTCAAAGCAGGGGATCTTAGTTCCTTTACCAATTACCGACCTATATCAATTTTTGCCATGTTTCTCCAAATATTGGAAAAAATTGTTTACAATAGAATCGTTGAACATTTAGTATCACACTCGGTTCTCTACACACCAATATGGTTTCCGCAAACTTCATTCTACCATTATCAACATGTGAATGAAAAAACGCACGACCGAGGCATTGTTTGGACCTCGTCATCTCTAAAGGTCTGAATATTTCCAAGGTCGTGGTAATAGATGTCGCTCTGTCTGACCATTCCTGTGTTTTTTTTAAATTGCTGTTACTGTTAACAAAAAAGTCCAAACTGAAGTTGTTAAAAAAACAGTACATGGGTGATAATACCAAAGAAATGTTTATACAAGCTTTCTGTCCCTCACCCCCGTTCTTCTGGCCTTCAGTTGATGAGCTTGTGGATCATTTCAATAGTAAAATTAGAAGCATTATTGATGTTATTGCTACTGTGAAGGTGAAAGTGATCACAGCAAAAAAGAGAGTTCCATGGAAGAATGCCACGCTGGTAAGAGCTGAAAAACAAAAATGTCGAAATGCTCAACGCAGGTGGCGGAAAACAAAGTTGCAGGTTCACTATGAAATCTTTAAAGAAAGGCTGCATATTTTTAATGTGGAGCTGAAAAACGCAAGACAGTCATTCTTTTCTAACATCATTGCTAAGAACAGGAATTATGTTGGAGCCTTGTTCGTTACTGTTGACAGGTTAACTAGTCCTCCCATGTTAGTAACTTGGGAGCTTCTATCCAACCGGGCCTGTAATGAGTTTGCTTCTTTCTTTACTGACAAAATCTAGAAAATCAGTCAGTCAGTGCTTCCATACCAGTGACAGCAAATATGTCCTCACTGTGTCCACTCAAAGACATAAACATCATGCAAAACTTTTCCCCAGTCAGTCCTAAAAACTTGGATGAGATTATTTGTCATCTTAAAACCACCACTTGCTGTCTTGACACCCTGCCAACAGGGTTTTTCAAGACCGTTTCAGAATGCATGGCTTCAGATATTTTACAGATTGTAAACATGTCCCTGCTTTCAGGTGTCTTCCCTCAGATCCTAAAAACAGCGTCAAGCCACTCCTGAAAAATAACAACTTAGACCCAACCCTCATGAGCAGCACTACTGGATCTCAGTGCTGCTTTTGACATGGTTGACCATAACTTCTTACTAGACCGGCTGAAAAACTGGGTAAGACTTGCTGGCACTGCAATCAACTGGTTTGAGTCCTATCTAAAAGAAAGGGACTATTTCCTGTCTATAGGTAACTATCAATCTGAGCAAACTAAAATAACCAGTGGAGTTCTCCAAGGCTCCATCCTAGGTCCCCTGCTGTTCAACATCTACATGCTCCCACTTGGTCAAACTATAAAAAACTGGACAAAACTGAAATCATAGTCTTTGGAGCAAAAGAAGAAAGATTAAAAGTCTGCACTCAGCTTACTAAAACCAGGAGAGTGGATATAATCCCAGTCCTCAGATCTTTAAACTGGCTTCCTGTTTGTCCTGCTGTTCCTGCTGTTAGTTTACAAAGCACTGAATAGGGCCAAAATATATTCAGGACTTCTGGTTTGTTCTGAATCAACCAGATCCCTGAGCTCATCAGTGTCAGGTCTGCTTTCAGTTCTCAGAGTCAGAAGTAAACACAGAGAGGCGGCATTCAGTTTTTATGTTCCTCATATGTAGAACAAACTCCCAGAAAGCTGCAGGTCTGCTGAAACTGTCAGCAGTTTTAAATCAGGGTTAAAAACTTTTCTATTTGCAGCCTTTTATGATGAGTGATTTTTTTCTGAGAGTTTCTTTCTTTCTTTAATTTTCTTATTTTGTGATTTTACTTTCGATTTATATTCTCTTTTTTGCTTTCTGCACCTTGCTGTAATATTTCTAATGTTTGTATGTAAAGCACCTTGAATTGTCATGTACATGAAATGTGCTATTCAAATAAACTGGCCTTGCCTTGCCTTGCCTACAATGGAGACCATAAGTCTTCATTCAGAATTATTTTTCTATTAATTAATTACGTTTTATTAATCATAGAAGTGGAGGAGGCATTGGTTTCCTGACTCTGGTCAGCTGTTTTCACCACGTGACTCTCGCTGTATTTCCCCTCTGATAGTAGGCCTACGTAAAGTAAATAAAGCCCATTTTTTCAAGATCGGGTGGGGATTCCCTTGAGACGTAGACAAAGTGTATGTGTGGTAGATTGTCTCTCCACGTTTGATTTCTCTAACGCTGGTGCGAGTGTTTTGTGGGTGTGCATATCAGCCTATAAAGTTTTAGTGCCTGTGGATTAAGCTAGTTTACTCCTCTTAAACCAGATACTCTGGACACAGTCTCCGGTTTAAGATTTGATTTGCTCCCCGTGAAAAGACCAGGTTACAGTGAAACACATGAGCCCGTGAATTGTCGATATGGCAACGATCGGGAGTTCGGAGTCAAGGAAAATTAAATAAGCCCTGTGAGTTATTATTAACAAGACCAGGTAAAAATTGTTAATTCACAGGGAAAAATACAGCATAGTCAGGCTTTATTAAACCAGAGTCTAATCTGGAGGTATTTATAAAAGATAAATATGGGGATGTGTCTTGCAAATACATAACTTTTTTGTGTAAGAATGTGGCAGGACGATCCCACAACCTCCCGGGTGAAAGTCATGCGCGCTGTCCAGTCAGCCAAAGGGATATCCCTGTGGTCAAGTAGCCAGGATGCATGATCAGTTGGAGGCACACAGTGACATGACCCACACACTGTCACAAGGAGTTTGATTTTCCAGAGGGTGGTTGACTGAGCAGAACACAGCTCGTAAAGTTGCATGAGGGTTTGGAGAATGAAAAAGGAAAGATGTGGCAAAAACATAAGGTTAAAAGTGGTGATATTAAACTTGTGGGAGATGTGGGAAGAAGAGCGTGATAAAAGAGAAAAGCAGTTGTGTCAGTTAGCTATGACAAAAGTAACTGATGATAAAATGACTGGGTTGAAAGTAACTGATGATAAGAAGCCAGATGATGAAGAGAAATCTATTGGCCAGTCTTTAGCTCCTTCTTCTCTCTACCCTGGTCTAAAGCCGCTGTGCTCGATCCGACTCTGGACTGTGCCCCTCCGCCTTATCATCTGCCTCTTGCACCAGCCCCTCCAAACAACAACCAACCAAAACAAACTGTGGGAGGACCACCAGTCACCACCCCTCAACCACTCCCACAAAACGCCACCCAACCCAGAGCAGCAGAAGCAGTTACCGCCCCTCGACCTTACCTACCCCTGCGCCAGTAAGAACAACTGGGGGAGCCTTTGCCCACCCCTGATCTTCACCTCAACCCATCCCTACCACAACAGACTGTTCCAGGAGATCCTGCCCCCTTCCCCGCTTCTTTTACTGACTCATTGTCTCCATCTGGAGAACATTAAACGCCATTGCCATCCTGTCTTCCCTACCAGTTTCTTCTGGACTCATGGACCCTGTACTTCGCCAAAGACCTACCAAGCACACTGAAATTTTCACTTTGCCTATGGTTCAAGTCGCTGGACCCCAAGGTTGACCTGACTTTGTCTACCACCTATGGACTCGCCAAGCCAGAAAAAGGTGGCGCAGTCCTAGCTGATGCGTTTACAAGCTTCATTAGAGACTATGTTCCTACCTCATCATAAATGAGCAGTTTTCTGTTGCATCTGTTTACCCCAGCTCAGTTCGCCAAACTCAGAGACCATTTTAGAGACCATTGCCAGCCTGCCACTCCAGATTGGCTCACAGCTGTGGCTGGTGATGGTGGCAACCCAGCTGACCAAGCCTACCACAACTGGGTCATTGCCTTCCTGCAGGCACTCCGTGATGGCTTCCCAGTAACTTGTGATCTCTACAAAGTCACTTCCTGCATCCAGAAGCCTGATGAACCTGTAGAAGTGTTTTTAACACACCTTGAACAGGTGTATGACAACCATGAATGAATGGAATGAAAAACCTTAAGCATTGATGGGCTGTATTCCCCTTTGGGTAGATGCTTAAACAAGACTGTGTTGGCCTGAGCAAAGCCTCCGTCCGTCCGTCTAGAGGAAATTATGTGCTATGCTGAACATGAACAGAACAAACATCGTGTGCAGTTAACCCAGAGCAGAAAGAAAAAAGAAGACACTATGCATCAGACTCAGCTTCGCCTCCTCAGCATGCCTGGCCCTGCCCAGAACTTTGCTGCCACGCCACCAGCTCATCTTGCCCGTACAAGATGAACAAATGCCGGGGCCGGGGGACAGGAGTAAGTGGATTCTGAGGCAGAGGACAAAAACCTTCCTTCAGCCCATCCTACCAACCACCAACGCATCAGGTCGACTGCTCCTGTCACCACCCTTCCCTCACCCCCTGCTGTCTGCTTCCCGCAGAAGCTTTGTCAGACTTCCCAAAGGCTACGATCCTTGCAACTCTTCAAACCCCCTGCCTGTTACGTATGTTATAACCATACTGCCTTTGCTTCCAGAGTTTCCTTCTCCCTGACCTCTTTCCAAATAGGGGCGTATCGAGCAGACAAGTGGACTGGGTACAACTGGTATGTCTTTTCTTCAACCTATTGCAAAAACTGGGGGCATGTTGTTGTCTACATTGGAAGAGAGTGGTCTTCAACCGCCTATGCCAAATCAGCATAAACAAGACATCTTTCTAAAGTCATATCTCTCTGTTACCCAAACTCTTTTAACTATATAGTTCAGTACTACACAATACCCACTAGACATCGTTCCTCCAGGCTCTGAATTTCCCCGGGGACATCCTCAGTGTATCCTGCCTGGCGGTGTTATCATCTGCATCTCTATGTGTACAGACCACATGAAAGTGATCCTTCTGTACTTTTCTCACTCTGTAGTAAGGTGACTGTAACAAACATCTCAATTGTTAATGTCCCACCTGTTTGAGTTCCTACTGCAGGACCCTCCTCCCCGTGGCCATATGTTTTTGTAACTATAATGGCGAACCAAAAATAGGTGAGTATTTTGAAATCACTACAGGGATTTCAGGACATGTGAATAACTGGTTGCTATTGGCTGCTCTGTAGGTTACGATTGTACAGTGTGTTTAGGACCCAGACCGATCCTCCGGGTAGTACCTCCACCCACTGAACTGACTGTTACATGCCTACTTGCATTACTCATTCAGACTACCCTGGGGACTTCCTGTACTCCTTGGGAAACTCCCTTTTCTATTGTACCACGGACATCATCTTCTCCTCTTTTTGACACTAATGTAGCTCCTGGAAACTTCTCCTTTTTCACTCATGTCCCTGCAGGCCATTTGGCTGTAGGATCAATTAACATCACATGGTATACTTCTGTTAATCCAACCTCCTCCAGACTTAATGTAGCCCGTGTTGACCTCTGTGGTGGTGTCGAGGTAACACACTTAGATCAACACTGCCCAACAAATGAACTGGTATCTGTGCTCCTGTTACTCTTTTTACAGTTACAGTTACTCTGTAACAGGAATAGGGACCCGTCTCATCTTTTGTTTCCCGGTTGCTCCTGGAGACCTCAGACCCCACACACATAGATGCAATTCATGTTCCCAGAGGGGTACCTGACGAGTACAAACTGGTAGATCAAGTAGCCTCTGGCTTTGAATCTTTTCTATGTGGTGTACTGTAAATAAAAGCGTTGACAGAATTAATTACATTCATTATTATGCACAAAACTAGCAAATCATAGTTGAGATGGCCTTCAAGCAGTGGATGAGCAACTTCTTGCAACTTCTGTTGTGGCCTTTCAAAATCGTATTGCTGTGGACACTACTTGCTGAGAAAGGTGACCAATGTTGCACATTTATTGCTAACAACACTGCTCCCTTAGGAAAGCTCACATGAGCCGTTGCTGGCCTCCGTACTCTCAGCAATAAAATGAAGGAGCATTCCGACGTAGAAACGTCGATGTGGGGCTCATGGCTGTCTATATTTGGCAAATATAAAACTTTAGTGGCATCTCTCCTCATGTCAGTTGCTGTCTTCTCTGCCATACTCATTCTTTTTGGCTGTTGCTGTATACCCTGTATCAGAACTTTGTTAGTCCGACTGATTAATATTGCTCTTGGTCCCCACTTAATGTCCCCCACCCCGTCTCTCACACTGCTTCTTGCAGAGTACGAAATGCCCTGCCGAAAAATAACTTTTTTCTTGCAGCCTCAAGAACAAGAACTAATTTCTCCCTTCTCGTGGAGTATTTAAATAGCTTAAGCCTAAAAATTGACCTCTTCTTCAGAGTTATGTATTTTTATGCTTTTCTTCAACAAAGAATAATCGAGTGAAATAGCATAATTCTGGTGTTTGTCTCTTTTTTAAAATGCTCAATTCAACCAACATTTCTCATTTTGATATTTAAGGGGTACCAAAACTTCACTCTGTAGTAGATTGACTTCAAATAGCCACATTAAGACACAGATGTATCCTGCAACGTTCTGCAGCTCATCAGGACTTACTGCTGTTGTTCTGAATAAACGCTGCTAGAAGACGTGGAAAAGTAAATCGATGCAGGTCATGTGATCCCATGAGAGACGGGTCCGCTACCATGAAGTTATAATGTCTGGTTTCTGAAGAAGGCAGCCGCTTCGGAGCGCTAAAACTCATCAAACGCTGTATATTGACCCCAGAAATCATCCATCATCACTCACATTAGTCCGATGATTGGGTCAAAGTTACTAAGTGTCTCTTTAAAATCAGTGGTTTGGAACTTCGGGATTCGGTCAATCTGCAAATACAAACTCTTGGAAATCATGCTGAACAGCTGACTGACCCGCAGGAAAGCGTAGAGGCAGATGGACATCCAGTTGGTCAGAAGCTTCTCCACTACAGTCTCTGTTCTGCAAAGAGACGCTTCGTTAAAAAAAAAAAACACCTCCAGGCTTAAAACCTGCTCTCTCCGTCTGCCCCGGCTTCTTACCTCCGCAGCATCAGTTTGGGGTTCTTGGCCACGTATTGCTCCACCAGGTCATTCAGGAGAGTCTTCAGGATGTCGGTGAAATACTCCAGCTTGCCGTGAAGCGCCACCGTCAGCAGGGAGGCCACGTAGGCCCGGTCCCGAGGAGAGAAGGTCCGCTGGTTCTCCAGAGTGTGAATGAACTGGAAGAGAGAGAAACTAAATTTGTCATACGTCGTTATCTTCTAAGTGATGATGATGATGATGATGATGATGATGCTGAGCACCTTCGTGAGGAACAGTTTGCTGTTGAGCAGGTTTGACAGCTGCACCAATCCCTGCTCCACCGTCTGCCTCCGGCACTCCTGCACGTCAAGGTCTCGCCTCAGTGGCGACTCCCGGTGGCCGGGGAAGAAGATGCGCTCTGCGTACATCCGGTAGTCCAGGAAGGGGATGCCGGAGCCCACCAGGTCGCTGGACATGTCCATCATCTCCGTCATCAGGTCTGAGTGGAGGGAAAGCAGGAATCAGGAGCCGGCACTAAAGGCTCCTCATCGGTTTCTCATATCTACAGCCATCCATGCACATCCACAGAGAAAAACCGTTCCCGTCCATCCCTCCATGCCGTTTTCTCCTCCATCCTGTTTGCTCTCATACCTGTGAACTCTTTCTTGCAGCGATCTCTCACACTCGTCTCCAGGTTCTCCAGCTGGATCTGGACCTTCTTGTAATCCCTTAAAGCCTGCTTACTCTTCCTCCTGCAACACAGACCGGAGCAGACGGTCAGGAAAGAGGACCGGCAACCCGGCTTCATGCTGGATTCATGGAAATCCAACGACAGGGTGATGAAGCTGAACAGAACCAGCAGCTATCCTGCACTGAAGCCTTGGTGAACTTGGAAGGTCTTGATGTTAATCTGGTCCTTTGTTGGCCCTCAGTCATGTTTTCACGTCTAGGTGCTGTGATGTCCTACCAGTGCAGGTGCTGATGTTAGCTTCATAAAGCAGCTTTCACACATGCACTGGAGACACCTTCACTCCCACCTGATTCTACTCATGAAAAGGGAAAGAGACCCGAGCAACCTGCCCAGACTCTCTTATTTCTCTAAATTCACTGTGGGAAGGGATCTCTGCAGTGCAAAGAGCATATGAGCTAACATTCATACAGGCATCCGCAAACTGTGCCGCATATTTCTCCTTTAAAAACTTTAAAACTCCAAGAAATTTTTAGCTATCTCACTTTTTTAAATGTAAATTTGTGTAGAATAACAGCATGAAGGTCGACCAAAAGAAGAAAACAGGAGTTATTACTAAAAGTACTCTGTAGAAATAACACAGAGATCAACAGTGACCAAGACTTCTCCGATCTGCACATCTTCCTCTCGGTCTATTTGCATTTGCAAAAACCCAACAGAAACTATTAACACTTTTTCCTCATTAACAGTCATTCATGCTAATATTTTCTCTTCTATCCTCACAAAACCAACTCAAACTCCGCTTCCTTGGTTTATTCCAGCCACAAAGGACCATTATTTTTCTTCTTTTCAGACACACACAGAACTTTCTGTCCACTTGGGAGCTTTGGCTGCTTCTGATTGGACGTTACCTTCAGTTTAAGCTCTCTGGTTGGTGGGAAATTAGATAGAATGTGGCTTCATCATAATTTCCAGGTCTCTTAGTAACATAGTAGTGAAAAAATCTTCTTTTAGGATGAAAATGTGATAAATAACTGTGTTATTGTGGGTCACTTATTGTGGATTGTGGGTCAGAATAAAGGACTCTTAGCAACTTTTTGTGGTTGGATTGTAAAACCTCCTGGACGGGATATAAATGTGTGGAAAATGTTCATAAATCACCAAGGCCACGCTGTCCATCACAATTGGTTTTAATGGTTAAAGCTGTAGGATGCTGGGATCTGAGCCCACTGACCTGTAGATGAGGACGATAATGAGGACGATGAGGGCAACGATGGAGGCTCCGACCCCGACTCCGATCTGAGCCTCCAGGGGGAAGGTGGACGGGCTGAGGTTGTCGTACTGAACTTTGCCCAGAGAGAAATTAAGGTTGCCCATGTGGACCTGAAACACACACATTTATTAAACTTTATGAAACACTGAAGCAGCTCCGCCGGTGAATAAAACTCTGAGAACTTCCCGTTGATCTCTGCTGAAGCAGAACCGAGGTGGACTCACAGTGAACTCGGGCAGATGATCGGAGCCCTCGCACTTCTTGCAGTTTGGTCCTGGTGGGGGCTGCTGGGGCGGGGGCTCACAGTACAGGTGGTTTCTCGTCAAGGTCTTAACAGCACACACTCCCTCCCCTATCAACACCACCACCTCCTCTTTAGTGATGGCCAGGTCCAGGTTGTCCCCCTGAGAGAAGGCAGACAGGCAACAAACCCACATTCAGCTCCGCATCTTTTCCGCACGGCACGGTATGAGGTCAAAAAGGAGAATCAGAAAAGTAAGATCATTATTCGTATTTTCTCCTTTTCACCCACATAATTCAGATTACTTAAGCCTTTATAATTAATTTAACAATAACTGGTTTAGCAGCTGTTAAACGTGACCATGTTGTGATGTTTGAAACATCACATGAGCAGACCAGCAGACCAGTTTCTGCTGAATGAACGGCGCCTGCTGCGATGGAGAAGCAGAGGTCCTGCGAAACATTTCAGACCATCTGAAGCTGGACTCTTCACAGAGTTCTGAGAAATGTCCAAAATGCTCCTAAATACCATTAAAACCATCCAATCATGAACTTTAAAACCACCGTACGTAACCAACCGTCACTTTAAAACTACTGTACGTAACCAACCCTCACTTTAAAACCACCGTACGTAACCACCGTACGTAACAAACCCTCACTTTAAAACTACCATCTCCTGATTCACCATCTACATTTCATATTGGATACTAGACTGAAGCTGCACCATCTTTCTTGATGCCTGCACCGCGAACATAAC
>JBAJHY010000002.1:1767144-1779076 GCA_037177095.1 Craterocephalus marjoriae | reverse complement strand
ATCTGTCAACTTAACCCATTTAATTCTGTGGCATACCCATCATGTGTAATTGTAACCACAGCTTGTAGAGTAAAACAGTCAGACACAAGTGTCATATTACACTTAGTGACTCAAAAGTCATCACATGCTTTTACAAATATGATTAAACCAAGAGAAACCTGCTCAGAGTGCATAAATTATTTGAAGCTTTAAACCAAAAAATGGATAGAAAAGAAATTTGTGCAATTGAGGATGAGAAGGAGGAGTGGGTTTAGAAAGATCATTTCAAATGCAATCAGAGCAGTTGCATTTCACCTCGTTCTGGATAATGACTCGGCAATGAGAGAAGCAGGAAAAAGGGGCATTTCTCTGAGAAAACTATAGCAAGGGAGGAGGTAACTGCTGAAAGTTTGGCCTTGCAGGATGCCCACATGAGGCTAAAACAACCCCATATTCTTTCAACAGAATATCAAATAGTTGTCATGGTCCAAAATAACATTACTGTTTGTGAAATTTGGCCACACTTTATTGTAGACATTTTAATAAATCCTTGTCAGGTTTCCTGTGCTCCACTGGTAAGCAAGAAGGAAGTTCAGAGTCAAAAAGCAATGATGTAGGTAAAATTATATTCATGATAAGTTAGGGTTATAACCAATATATTTTCAACCTGTCATGTAGATAAATGACTTGATGTTTCATTGTTGTTCAGTTGCTACCCGATTATCAAGCTAAAATTCTCATTTTTTCTGTTTGTTTTTGTGGCTAACGCCTTTCTGCTTCCTTGGTGATTCGGCTACGCTTCCGGGTCAAGGTCAAAAAATTCCAATGCTGACTGAACGATAACTGGATATAGCCTACTCCATATACCCGTGTATACCCTGGAATACACCACTGCCTTGTGGATGTCATAGGTGTTAAACATTAATCTAATCTAATTTCTTCTCATTCATTACTAGTAATATTAAAGGGAACTTTGACTTATTTCATCACAATTCTGACCAAATAGGAAAATCAGTCTGTAATTAACAATAGTAACATTTCTAATATATTGTAAACGTTTTATTTTTACTGTATAAATGCATTATTCAGCAACCATTAGAAGTAATGAAATCCAAATGAAATTGTGTTTGTGAAACATCAAGTTTGGCATAACGTGTCTCAAAATAAACTAGACATGGTTCATGGGAGTATCTGGAAGAGATACAAATCCAGCTAACATATGCATGTTGTTTAATTTAAAAATGATTTGTGTTATTTTGGGACAACTACTGAGAGGCTGGCACTGCGGGGCTGTGTTAACAAACATGAACAGCAGCCACTGGAATAAGTTTTATTTTTACGTTCAGACTGCGACACATGGTGTCTGCAATATTGCCGATATGGGCCAGACAATGTATCAGTCGATGTTTAGTCAGAATTAAAGACCCTGGACCTGGTGGAGGGTCTCTCAGTTCAGCTGGGAACACCTTGGATCCTCAGGATGAGCTGGAAAAAGTAGCCAGGAGAGGGAAGTCCGTGCTTCTCTGCTCAGGCTGCTGCCTGTGTGGCTGGAAGATGGACGGAGTCTGTGAGTCACCGATAAACGTTGCAGTCAGCGGGGAGAGGGTGTGGCTTTGCTGCTGAGATGAAATGTGATTCTTGTTGACCAACGAGCCGCCGTCTCTGATCCTCTGTCTGTCCCTCAGACTCGGAGACGTCGGCGCTTCGCTGTCTCTACTGCAAAGCCGACCTGGACGACGAGGAGAAGCTGCAGGAGCACGTCTGCAGCCAGAGCATGAGCCAGAGCGGGAAGGCCTCCAGCTGCCCGCTCTGCTCCCTCATCTGCATCTCCCAGCTGGAGCTGCAGGAGCATCTGCTCTCCTGCCACATCGAGGCCCAGCAGGAGGCGGTGGAGGAGGAGCAGGCCTCCACCTCCTACACGGTAAACACCTCCATCACTGTAGCACACTGCAGGAGTCTGCATCCCTTACAAGCCAAAGAGCCGGTTTTACCCTCAGCCTCGCTAAATAAAACTAGTTTAGAGCTGCAAATGTTACATCACCCTTTGCAAAAAGAAACTTATGTTAGAAAAAATGGTCATTTTTTAAAAACAATTACTTTTTTTCTATTTTTAGGTTTTAAAATAAAGAAAAAAAGGAAAGAAAACTAGCTCTAAAAGAATAATGCTAGTATTTTAGTGCCATAATCTTATGTAAATGTAACATTTATAAGAGCCACTGTGGAAGGTCCAACGAACCACTGGTGGCTCCGGAGCCGCAGGTTGCAGACCCCTGGTGAGGAAAAAGAAAACAAATCATGGTTTTCCTAAAAATAGTTTATCAGTAAATGGCCCAGCTTCACTTCCGCTTTCTTTCCTTTCTAAGCTTGTTTTTAGCCAATCAGCTCACGTCTGATCTCATGCCGGATTGTCTCGGCATTTCCAGACGGACCATGAACACATCATGGTGTCCGGTCTTTTCACCTGCAGCTTCTGTCTCCTCTGTCCACCCAGGTGATCTCGGCGGAGTCGACGGGCGGCGGAGCGGAGGGGGCGGAGCCAGACGTGCTGCCTGCAGAGGGGGACGGCCAGCCGGTGCTGGTGGCGCTGGGAGGCGGGGGGGAGGGAGGGTCTCTGGGAGAGGTGGTGGAGGTGAACATGTTGGACCTGCTGAACAACGCCGTCGCCTTCGTGTGCCAGGACAAAGCTCTGGCTCCGGACTCATAACGGACACTCGGCCCTCTGATATTCAGGGAGGGAGATCTGTAAATTTATTTATTTATTTATGGACCCCCGATCCTCTGGGGGGGGGAGTCACAGCTGTAGTGCCACCTGCTGACTGCACCAATTATCGGTTTTATTCTCACGAGACGGCTGAAAAAACAGCAGCACTGCCCGTCGCACACATACTGGGACTAGTTTACTCTGAGGATGGATACACATTCACAGCCACAGCTAATGTTTATGACAGATGGTCACATGTTTCTTCTTTGTTCTCAGCATCTTTCAGGTGGAGGCGATCCCTCCTCCCGTGCTCACTTTTCCATTAAATAACATCATCAAAACCAGCTCAGATGTTTTTATTTATTCCAAACGACCAAACGTTGCTGGCGGGTGAGTTTAAACCTGATAACGGCTCAGACAGCAGAGACTGAGATGTTTACAGACGTGTGGAGAGTCTGTAGACGAGCTAACATCCCGGAGCGACCGTCCTTCCCTGAGGTTCATCCGCAGCGTCCTGAGGCAGGAACCGCTGCAGGATCAGTGCCATACGGCCCTTTGGACTTTTTAAAAATCAGTCTCATACTGAGAAGCTCAAGTAATAAAATGATTCAATCTGAAGAGAAGACTTAAAATGTTTGGTACGATGTCAAAGAAGTGAAATTAGTCTGTTTTAAACCACCTGGACACCACGCAAACGTCCGCAAAGCTGTCTGAGGCCTTCAGAAAGGAGGCTGCAGAGGGATTTACAGCGGTCTCTACACAATCTGAAATCAGGAAAATAAGTGGAGGATGTTCAACACAGCTGCCAGCATGACCACATCTGGACACGTTTCTCTTTAAGAGGAACATTTCAGCCCAAACGGGGAATAAAGCACAAGAAAACACCCATATCCCACAGATAAATAAAAACAGGATCAGACATCATGAACGTTCCTGAATAAAGAGGTGAATCTTTCATGAGGAGTCCTGATTTTCCCACTCAGCCATTTACCCTCAGGTCCCTTCAGCAGCTGGAGCGAAAACAGAAAACTATCCGTCTGCCGCTGAATCAGCCACAACCTCGGCCGTCAGCATCAAACATCGGCACGAATCGTTTCTCCACACAGAATTAACTGGAAACCCTTTTTTAAAGGGACAGAATAAAGCTGCTGAAAAAGGAAAAGTAAACACGCAGAGGCATAAATAAATAAATAAACAAAGAGGGAACATTCATGGAGCTGCTGGGAGGTTTGAAGATGACGATGCTGATGTTCTCCGTCCTGCTTGGGTTGTCTGAGGATGATCCTCCCAGTACGACCGTCCCACTGCCACCAGCAGGCGGCCCACTGGAAACAAACCACCCAGATCCTGAGAAAGAAAAGCGGCTGCAGAGTTCGCCAGGCTCAGAGCCTTCTGCTCCATCAGAGGGTGAATCTGGCACTGCAGGCTGACTCTTCCTCATCAACAGCCTCCCGGAGACGTTTCACTCTCCAGACTCTAATAAAAGTCTTTCTTTGTCGTTTTATCTTGCTTGTAAACACATAATTCTGTATTTTTATCTCCATTTTACAGAAGAAAGCTGCTGTTTTGGAAGCCGCTTGGTCTGAGATGTCCTCCATGTTTGTCTTTGAGCGACGGCGACTTCATGCTGCAGAGAATTTGCCTCCACAGCTCACACCTGGAACAACCAAAGTGCAGCTTCACCTCAGTGATGTGGACGGAGCGAGGTCACCTCCGGGCCGCTGCGGGCGCCGCGTGGAGCTCTGCCAGGCCCCCCCCACCCCCTCCTCCAGCCTGCCTAGCTGCTCATCTTCTTGCGGGGCAGGTATGCGTTGGTGATCTGGTTCATCACCACCAGGGCAGGGAAGAGGGGCAGCAGGAGGAAGGCCCACCACGCCACGCCCTTCACCGTGGCCTGGAACCAGTCCGAGAACATGGCCGACATGACGGTGACGGTGGCCAGCAGGTACACCACCAGGCCGCAGGTGGCGTGGTACAGCTTGAGCCTGGGCGGGGACGAGGACAGACGCAGACGCTTGTGGAAGACAAGGCCGAGGCCGCAGGCGGCCTGCAGCAGGCTGGCGGCCAGCGTGCAGCAGCCCAGCAGGCTGTGCCAGCTGGCCAGGTGCCGCAGCTCCGCCACGTTCTTACTGGCCACCATGAAGCCCAGCCCCGCGGCGGCCGCCACCAGCGCCACCGCCTGCCACAGCCAGTGGAGACGCACTTTGCCCTTCCGCGACTTGAAGCAGCACAGAGATCCCTCGGCGGAGAAGAGGAGGACGCCCTCGGTCATGCACAGACAGTACTGCAGAGACAGAGAACAGATGTGTCAGCAGCAACATCTGGAAGCAGCTGGAAGCCCGGCCGCCCATCCTGTTCCTGCAGGAAAGGTGGAAAGAGAACCAAAATATTATACTCGAGTACTGTAACTCTGATGTGACTTTACTTGAGTATGAGTAAAGTTACCGGTCAGAAAAATCTACTCAAGTAAAATTAAGAAGTTTATCATTTTAATTGTACTTGAGTAAAAGTAAAAAGTTACTTTTTAACAACAAATACTGGTGGTCGTCCTTCGCCTGCCTCCTCCATGTTCGTTATCGTCTGTGAGTGAGACTTCCGCCATCGTTCTTATAAAGCTGCCTCTGTTTGGGCCATGAACTCTCTCCTTCCCGTGATTCATTTCCAGAACCAGTTGTCTTTTCTCTGTTTCAGCCTTTTTTTTCTTTTTTTACTCAGTAATGTTTGTGATGTAAAATGCACTGGAGTACATTACTTAAAAGAAGCTGCACTTAAGTAAAAGTAAAATTACACTTTTTAAAAAGTACTTGAAAAAGTCTAAGTACACAAAGAAGCTACAGAATTAATTACAGTAATGTGAGTAATGCAATAAGTTACTTTCCATCCCTGACCATGGCGATGTGGTCTTTGTGTCTCAGACTCCGACGTCAATTATTCAGAGCGGAAAGAAGACAGAAGAACGGAGGAGGTGAAGGTGAAAGCTTCCTGGTTGTTGCTAATGTCAACATTAGCCTGAAGCTTATGGGACATTACCTATAGCGTATGAAAAAAACATAAAACTAAACCAGCCAGTTACAGTTCTGTATCCCTTTAAACATGCTGGGAAATCTTGATTTTTTAAACTTAAAGCTGATCAACAGTTCTTGATCTTTAACTGTGTAGAATTGCTGTTTCATACTTAATTACAAGATAGCAGTAAGAAAAGCTAAACTGGAGTAAAACAAACCAACACAAAACAAGAGGAAAAACAAAATGGGTTTGGCAATATTGATGACCAGCTCGTGCCTAATGCTACATCCAAGTGCTGTGAAATATGAAATAAAAACCAGAGTTAAAACTGCACAAATCACTGTAATGGTTAACCACAGACAATGATCACTTATTTTGTTGTTCTCCACTACTGCTTCACTAGTGAGAAAAGCTGAGCATTGAAAGCTAAAGAACAAGATTATTTTCTTTTCATTTCTAAGTCAGAATGATTCAAATGTAAGATATATATATATATATACAGAGAGAGAGAGAGGGGCCACACACCCATGTTTCATTGGACAGCCTATGCATTTACGTCATTAAATGCATAGGCTGTCATTATGTCATTTACGCTTCTGAAATGTACCATCAGGGTGGAAAATAAACCATTGATGGAATAACCTTGTCATTCAGTAGTCAGCTGACTGAAGAAATAATGTTAAAAATAGACCTGAACCCAGACCTGACCAATTGCATTGACCCCAGATCATGGACTGTCCCCACAGGCTTGTACCGTAGGCATAAGGCATAATTGCTGCATCACTTCATCTGCCTCTCTTCTTACTCTGATGCTCCATCACTTTGGAACAGGGTCAGTTTGGACTCATCAGACCACATGACCTTATTCTATTGCTCCAGAGTCCAATCTTTATGCTCAGTCACAAACTGAAGCCCTTTACTCCAGTTAGCCTCACTGAATAGTGGTTTTCCTATTGCTACACAGCAGTTCGTTTTTCAGTTTTCTTAAGTCATAATTCACCAAACAATTAAGCAATTGCCAATCACAATGAATCAGGATTTTTTCCCTACCCTATATTGTTCTTTAAGACAATGGCTCTTCTTATTTCCTCCCAGTTGTTAATGTATTGGAAAGTTTTTAAACTAATTTGAATACTACTACTACTACTACTACAACTACTGTCATTTAGCAGACACTTTTATCCAAGGCGACTTACATTTGAGAGAACAACACAAGCATAAAATCAAAGAGTAGGATACAGCATGAGCAGGTGGACTGCTGGTCATCGATGTAGTTATGTCAAGTGCTAAGACCAGCTTTTTTTAAATAGTTGTTCATTCATTCATTTTCCATTGCACTTAGTCCCATTCAGGGTCGGAGGGCTGCAGTCTGTCCCAGCAACGAGTGGGCGACCCAGGACGGCTCTCTAGTCTGTCACTGGACCAAAACAAACACACACTCAGCCCTGGGCAGAGTTTAGAGTGGCCTGTTGGTTTATTTATAACATCCATAATGTCTAATGCTGGCACCATGCAAGACTAAACGCCATGAACTTAGAGGGCGCTTCAAGCCATCATACAGAGGATAAAGACCCACCTGTCCCGCGTTTACTGCAGAGTGCTGAGCGGAGACAATGAAAATCACCATGGTAACAAACTTTACCAAGTCATCCACAGTGGTAAATTCCTCTGGAATTCCTGACATGTTGGAAAAAAGAGAAAAACAAACAAACTGGTATTGGTGATGTTGATTGTGTTGGTGACATTCCCAGCTGGATTCATCTGAACTATGCAAGCTGAGAAAGGCCATTTCTGCATAAATTCATGATGATGCTATCATCTAAAGGTCTGCTTTCTCAAAATAACCATCTACTGTATCTTGTTTCTTATTTTTTGAATAAAAAAAATCTGAATTTTCCATTGAAGATCCTTAAGGATGGTTAGGGAGCACACAAGCAGGACCAGGTGCTTCCCGTCTCTGTAAATGATGCGCCACTTTTAAACTGAACCTGTATCGAGCAGAGAATAGAGACTGTTGGAGATGTATTTCCACATTTAGTTTTTTTAAAACGTATTCTTTGTTTCTTTTCTCTCAAGTCGTACACATTTTCCAGGTATTGCGTGCATGAAAATAGCCTACAGTTGAAGTAGAATTTATACATTTTCGCATGTATACAAACACACCTATACATAAAGATGCACACAGGTATTCATATATACATATATACACGCATACACGATTACATTGTGGAAGGAAAAAATAAGCAAATAAGTAAATAAAGTCTTTGTATGCCCACCCCAGCTATAAATTGATAAAACGGTTCATATTGAAAGGTTTCTTTGAATTGCAGCCAATTTATCTTCAAATGAATCCAGTTTCATTTGTATTCTTGCTTTTACTCTTTTATTCTGTTATTCTAAATGTAATCATATATTTAAATACAGAGATGGGTTTGCTGTAAGATATTTAAGTTTAGACCTTCTGGGCTTCGTACAGGATTTACTAAATGGAGGTTTTGAGCAGACAGGACCTGAGAGACACATCTGGACCTTTTAGCTGATCCATCTGTGGGCTGAAACTTCATCAAAAATGGTCTCCATTGGAGGGTAGCAAGAAGACATTTTTGACTGAAAAAAGCAACAAATGTGTTTGGAAAAGCCTTCAATAAGCCTGGAAAACTGTTCCTGAAGACTACTTGCTTTACTCTCAAGCTTGTACAAAATTTCCATGTATGTTTGTACATTTCTCTCTCTCTCTCTCTCTCTCTCTCTCTCTCTCTCTCTCTCTCTCTCTCTCTCTTAGGGCTCTTGTTAAGAAACCTACAGTTTTGTGATCTACTTGAAGTGAACAAAAGAGCAAAGCCATGAGAAAATCATGAGACGTCATGTGAGCAGGGTGAACACACAGAACAACCAGCATCATAACAGCGTCTTTCATGCAGAGTCGGCCCATAAAAACTGCTCGTTATCAAGCTTTAGGGGGGAAAAAAGTTCAAGAACATCCTCTCCTTTCTCTGCAGATATCCAGCGAGGGAGCAGAGAGGATTGCAGAGAAAAAAAACACTACCATGAATTATTCAACTCTTCCTTTGTCTGCTCTCCATTTATCTCTCAATCCTCTTTTTCTGCTCTCCTCGCCGAGCTGCTACTCTGACGGCTTCATTGTTGCTGCCGGCAGATACTCAGCGTGTTTGGGATGTGTGTGCGTAGACTGCTGTATAATAATGCCGAGTGTCCACCCCCACCACACACACACACGCTACTTTAAATAGGCTGGTAATTAGACAGGCAAATTACAGTCCTTTCTGCCCGCCTGCAGCTGAGGACTGTGGGAAACGTAGGCAGCTTAAGTGCTTCCTTTCTTGCAGCCGTGGCAAGAGACCAGGAGTGTTTTGGGATTTCAAAAGGCAAAGAGGGATGAAAAAAGGCGACGGAGATGAGAGTCGTTATTAGTCTAGAGTTTCATGGTGTGTCTGATCGGAACGTGCACTGATTGAATGCTTGTTTGCTGGCTCTGATGCATTCTGGGAAACGGATTGTGCTGCAGAAGCAGAGGGGAAGATTTTATTGTGAAACATGTATTTAAGTCAAAAAGCACCGTGTCAGCCATCGGAAAGTTTGCTCTCAGATCCAGCTGATAATGGTTGTCATGGATGTGGCACAGATGCACGGCGGGCAAGGTCTTTACAGTTTGTCTCATTTAGTGTTAAAATGGCTCCTTGTGCGTTTCAGGGTTGGTTTTAAGGTTCTTTTAGTTGTTTTGCAGCATGTAGGCTCCATGTGTAACCCATCTTAACCCATTAATGCTTCACCCTCAGAAGGATGTGCCTTCATTTTCTACTCACCCTCATGCTGATTAGCTCTCATCCGGGGAGCGCTTTCAGCCCCTATTCTGCCGCTAATACAAGCGTAGAAGAAGAATTTCCGCATTTCATCTGTTTACATTCTTCTGTGAGCCGGAGGAGGACAAGGTTAGCGTTTCCCCAGACTGGAAAAAGCTTGATTAGTCGTTTGTGGCAACATAGGGGCTGTGAGACCTACCATGATGGTTTTGTCTGCCGCTGCTTCCATAGTGACGTGGGACTCGTCCAGGAAATGCCATGTGTTACTGTTAAAGCCGGAAAAATATACCAAGTGATGTGGTTTCCAGTAAATTGTGGTCCTTTTAATTGAGGGTTTTAAAACTTTAGGAGTGTTAGACAGAGCTGCACCAGGATGTTGTGGTTGACACTGTCGCCTTACAGTATGCTTTCTGGTTCAAGCCACGGCTGGGGAGTTTCTGTGTGAAGCGAACATCTTCTATGTTGGGATTCTCTCTGGATAGTCCAACTTCCTCTCTCACTTTCTAAACACATGTGTGTTCGGTCACTTAGTGAATCTGAAAACTCCCTGTGACTAAGCAGAAATCGGAGCGTCTGTGTGATGGACTGTTTACCTTTTCTCCAGCTAAGTAGCTGCTAATTTGAGTTGCATTTATATGGGATTAAGTAGGTATTAAAAATGGATGGATGTTGGTTTTTTTTAGTCTCTTGAACTGGATGATTCAGCATTGACGTCACATCAGATGAGAGAGGGAATAGTGGGCAGATGTACCTTTAGTTCTGAAAGGAAACGAGCTCTTGTTGCGTTAGGTGTGAATGGTCAATGAGTCAATAATTAAGTGAACTTAAGCCATCGTATTTTACACTTTCATTCATCACTTGTCCGCTGAAAACTTTCTCTCATTATCACTACACATCTCTCGCAGCAAAATCACCACATTTAATTTGTCTGGCTGCCGCTGTATATTTTTATATGAGGTCTCTTATTTGCCTTTAAAGTTATTTTGGTTTGGTATGAACATTTATTTAGTTTGTTTGTTTTTTTGTATGTTTTTTTTTTTAAACTTGGGGTTTTTACTGAAACTCCCTTCAAGTAAGACAAATTTGTGAAATATTTCCTGGTTGTGGATAAATGCATTTTTACACCATAATTTGAAAGACTTCCTGTTGTGTCTATGGTGTAATTTTGGGTTTCTTTGAGACCTTTTTTTTTTTAATTTTACAGATTGTACTTTATTGAGCACAGTGTCACATAACAGAGAATAATAAGCTTTGTGCCTGACTGTAGCAGTCCCTAAGAAAAATAGAAATGCATTCCACATAAAAAACAAAACAGAACACCAAAATAATTCAAAGAGCAACATCTATTTGACCAAAATCTGTAGTGTAATTCACCAAAAGATAGTGTAATTCACACTAGTCAAATTATTTGCCCAATCGTTACAAACATTATGATTACAAAAAATGCAATATGTTGCAAGTGTGGCCTCTGGGTGTGAGTTGCAAATTATTAGAGGGAGGGAAATGCAACAGAGCTGTAGGGAAATATGTCAAGTACAGAAAAGATGATGTTTTGTCAGCAGTGATTCGTCATCATCACGAGGCAATAGGTCTGGGCAATATGACCTAAAAAAAAAAAAAAAAACCCTCAGGACTTTTCTAAACCAAATCTGATTACCAATTTTAATCAATTTTTTCCCTTTTTTTTTTCTTAAAAGCATATCAAAATGAATAAAAACCATATTAAACTTTATTTGCATACAAATTTTGTTTATGTTTTATTGAATTAAATAATGATAGCAAAAAAAGTAAAGGTCTTAAAGTCTGCAAAAAACTGTTTCATATCTTGCATAGAGATATGCAAACATTTGTCACTGGTTATATATGCGCAGATAAATTCCAGGAGTGAGTGGTGACTCACTTCCCTGTATATTTGATATATCTGATAGAGCTTTCAGACAAACACTATTGTGATGCGGAGGGAGGGCTATGACATATCAAAAAAATACTGACTTTCAGAAAAATAAATGACAAACTAAATATTTGATCAATTGAGTTTATTGATGAAATCCCCCAGCCCTATGGAAGCCATACAACCCATTCATCTTTATCCAGCACCACTTAGCATCATTTAAAAGAGGAAACTACCTGAAATGTTCTTTAGCTTGGATTGTTTGAAGACCATTATGTAAATACAACAGTGTCATTGTGACCTACACTATTTCCCCTCTTAAATTTATCAGAGTAGTAGTCACAGTCCTCATATGCTTTAAAATTTACTTTGTAGCAGTAAAGTTCAAAGAAAGGTAGTCAAAATTTGCTATTTTTGATTCAACTTTATCTAAACTGTTGCAGTCCTACAGAAATCACCTAAATAATTTAAAAGATAATATTGTCATCATTAAATGTTCCTGTTGCTCATTTATATTTCAATTGATCTTTCTAA
>JBAJHY010000002.1:1574839-1584881 GCA_037177095.1 Craterocephalus marjoriae | reverse complement strand
TAGACCATTCACAGTATAGCTACTATAGGCTCCTGCCTCATTCAGGAGCGGAAATATTCTCTCTTTCGCTTTCAGCTCGCCTTTGAACTTGAAGCAGCAGGCCTCATCTGTTGTTCTGAGATGCAGCCGATTAGCGGCTGATGCCTGTTTTCAGTAGCCGAGCTTCTCCATCATCCAGCCCCTTCAAGTCAGGCTCATTACGGCATTGTATGACTGGGAAAAATGAGGCAGGCATGTGAGTCACAACCATTGTTTGGGGTGGGTTTTTCCATAGTTACTTGGAAAACAGGGCAATGCTGACTTTCCCTCTTTGGAAAACTAGTGGGATGGGATAATGGAACAGCTGGAAAGACTGCCGGGAGATAAAATGAGAAGTTATAGTTGGGAATCTTAATGTTTTTTTTTCATGAAAAACAGCTCAAAGGGGTGATACAAATGAGAAATTTAAGGAAATTAAATACTTTAGATTGGATATTTCCCCTTAACAAAATGGAAAACATCTGATGTCATTCATTTGTGCAACACAGTAATGTTCTGATAAACTGCCACAATTAATATCTGTATGTATCTTTATATCTGTATTCTGTTGACAAGCTAGATGCTCTTTCCAAGCCTCTATCAGATAGAGGAGGCATTAAAACAAAGTTTTGGGGTGTAGATGCATTTATTAATCCTTATTTGGAGTGATCAGAATCAGAATCAGAATCAGAATGAGATTTATTGCCAAGTAATTTTCATTACAAGGAATTTGTTGTGATTTGACAGTTCCTACATAAATATAAATATGAAACATAAAATATATGAACACAAACAAACTGAACATATAACATTTAGACTGGAAAACTATATAAAGAATAGAATAGAATAAACATCATGCAACATGCATCGTGCTTGTCTCTCACTACTCGAGACCAGAGCAGTCTGGTTTAAAGTGCTAAACTGGATCCTGAAGCAGACTGGAAACCAGTGCAGACGCTGGGAGCCGTTCTAATCCTGGTAGATCTGTCTGTGTTCTGGATTGAGGTTGGAGCTTCCTGATGAAGATGATGTTCTCCTGCTGCCTTTCCAGACCCGGAGAACATCGAAGGGAACGCAGAGTCGGCTCGCGTGGTTGGACTGATGCCCTGGATGGATTACCAGTTCCAGGTCATCGCCAGCAACATCCTGGGCAGCGGCGAGCCCAGCATCCCGTCCCACGTCATCCGCACTCAGCAAGCAGGTGAGACGTCACACGGCCAGCTGACCAATCAGGGGCCTGTTCCAGAGCGCAGCTCATGGTTAAACTCGGATTTCGGGGAAACTCTTGGTTTTATATTCCAGGAAGCGAGGTAAGTCTTACCCTGGGACTGTTACTATGGTAACTGACTCTTGATGATGACAGGTTCATCATAAAGAAACCACCTGGTTCCTCCCAACTGAAACAGCCAAATGAATACACAATAATTCACGATTTATAAAACGCTAACGTATCTGATTCCCTGATCAACATCTCATCAAACGTTGCCGTTTTGCAGCTACTTAGATTCTTCGATGTTACACACCGTGAATATGAGATGATTAACCGGCCCTGCAATACTTTTTAAAACACACAACATTTCAGAAAAACAACGGTGAGTCGTGTCATCAACATGTCCAAATCCATGAATGCGTGATGGATTCCAGCAGATGATCTCTCCTCCTCCTCTTCCTCCAATGAAGAAGGAGACCATGCTGCTCTAGTATAGCTATGATATAAAGCAATACATACTGTATGTTTCTAAAACACGTCCATACTTCACTCTCACTTTCCTGTTTTTCCCCAGTGGGACTGAATCTAAATAAAATTAAGATTAAGATTTTATGATTTAACCAGGAGACTCCAACCTCCACATGGAGCCAGGCAGCAGTTTCTTCCACCATCAGCAGTGTTTCCTTGTTTAATAAAATATCTCTCGGGTACAATAATCAGCTTTCAGTCAGCAGTTGCCATGGTGAATCCCATATCCGGGTTCCACTGACGATTTCAAATGTCAGATTATAGAGCACTTTCCCTGCATATAAGCAGCAAAAAGTGTTTTCCATTAAAATAAAAACGGATCCATTCACACCAGGAGCCAGCCCACCCACGAGCACCAAGGCCGCCACCACAGGAAAACACGCAGACCAGGAGAGCCAGAGGTCCTGCACCACAGCCACGAGTCTGCGTTGCAGAACGCCTGGTCAAACAAACAGCAACAGCAGCTTAAGGTGAAATTTCTTAAAAGCATCCACAGCCTGTGCAGCCCTGAGGCCTCCGGCAGGCTGCTTCAGAGTCCAGCACCATAGAGATAGTAAGAGGTTCCCCAAAGGAACAGCTAAGAGCCCGGTACAGAGGAAGTAAGAAGGCACAAGACCATTAAGACATTCATAAACTACCAAAAGACTCTTAAACTCATTCCTAAAACGCACGGGGGGCCAGTGCGGCGAGTTTAAAACTGGTGTAATGGCTGGTTGTTGTGGTTCCACTGCTGATACTCAGCTCTGACTGAACCAAGTCACAGCAGCTGATCTGGAACTGAAAACTGCTCGTCTCAGACTAAGTCAGTGGTTCCCAAACTGGGGGGCGAGACCCCTAAGATGCCCAGACATATGTTGGGGGGGCATCTTCAACTTCAACTACCACAAAAAGAGATAGTAAATAAAAATAATAAACTATCAGGAGGCATGTCCGTCCCTGAGTTTGACCAGGTGATGGTTCTCCTTGATGGGTAATAAAGAGAGACCACATACAGTTGTATGTCTCACTTTCGGATATTTCATCCATAGAAACGATGCTGATGACTTTAGAAATAACCTACTCAGCTGTCGTGGCAGAGAAGTTTTACTGAAGCTTAACTCACTTTCCTGGTTTAAAACACTGTAGCAGAGGAATTTCTTTTGACTCTGACATGGTTTTAAACCAAAGTTAACCAAGAATCAGCCCATAAACTAAAGTCTGCTTCATAGCAAGTTTCTGTGTACGCATCAGGTGCATTTGGTTGTGTGCTTGACTTGATTGTTGTCAATGAAAGGGGGACCCAACAGAAAAAGTTTGGGAACCACCGGACTGACTTAACCCAGAGTTTCTGACTAGACTTGAGAGTGGGTGGAAGCTGGAACAGGCTGGTCTGATGCTGCTTTCTCCTCTTCTACTCTTTGTCTCTGTGCTCGGCCCTCAGCTCCCACTGTGGCCCCCAGTGGACTGGGAGGAGGAGGGGGAGACCGCCATGAGCTGATTGTCACCTGGACGGTGAGCGGACAGTTCTCTGTTACTTCACTCTTTCCTTAAATACAATCCTTATTTAGTGGTAAGGTTGGACACATTGTGGTGTTTTCTCCTGCTCCGGTCTGGTCTGATGTCCTGCAGCCGATGGCCAGAGAGTACCAGAACGGGGACGGCTTTGGCTACATCCTGGCTTTCAGGAGGGAAGGCGAGTCATCCTGGTCCGAGGTGAGGATTCCCAACGTGGAGTCATCGCGACACGTCTACTACAACGACAGCCTGACGCCGTACAGTCCCTTCGAGGTGAAGATCCGGGCGTTTAACCGCAGAGGAGAGGGTCCGTTCAGCCAGACCGCCGTGGTCCACTCTGCAGAGGAAGGTGGGTCGGCGCCTTCTTTCTGACTCGCTGCTTTTCTTTTCCTGCGAACGGCAAACACTCTCAGGGGTGAGAAGCAACATTTCTGCCCGACGTCCTGCAGAGCTTGTCTCAGACTGGTGGCTGAACCAGTCAGCCCCCCACCCACCAGTAATACACTGGCAGTATGGGACTTAAAGGTGTTACAGAAGATGTTTGTGGCTGTTCAGAAAGCAGAGACTGTTAGTGAGTTTTTGAATAAAGCGCATGTGTAAGACCAACCTCTTTAAATCCCAGCTCCCTCCCTGACAACGCCTACAATGACGTACACAAGCTTGGATTTGGGTGTGACACCGGCGTCCGGCTGACTCTGCCATCATGTCAGACACATCTTCTAACATATTTCTCCTCTTTCCAGCAGCCGCCGCCTGTCGTGGCGTTTAGGTCTGTCATCAGACGTTGCTAACTGCTAGCAGGGGGATTGGTAGCCACCGGCTGTGAACATTAGACGGAATTGTCATATAAAATGACAATTGTATGTTTAAAGATTTTAATTAATCACACCTTAAGGGGCAGTGAACCCATTTACATCTAATATTGTAAAAATCATTGAAAGAAACATCTTCTATAACACCTTTAAATGGACGCCATGTAACTTTTTACCCAAATCTCAGCCTAGTGTGAGTAACGATGGAGGATTTCTGGGTTCATCACACAGAGCTTGATGCATGTCAGCGCTCCGAGGGGACTGCCATCTCCAGAAACCAGACATTGTAACTTTGCAGGTGTGGATCCATCTCTCATGGATCATTTGACCTGCATGATCATGTGACTTTGCTTTACTGCCCCCCCTCAAGTAAAGAGGCGCTCTGGTTTGTGCTACTTTTTCGTCTAAAATTTGTCATGGCTGAACAAAGCAAGAAGGTGAACATGGTGTCTGAGGAGGCTAGAAAGAGAGAGACAGGTTCGTTTTCTGACAGTGTTGCATAGCCTGTTGGAAGTTAGAGGTTTAGCCCCCAAGTGGCCAAAAGTTAGACTGCATCCCTTTAAACCCGTGGAGCCTCGTTTATGAAAGTGTGTGTAGAAAGATGCCTACAGGTGGCATACGTAGGGAAAACGGGGAAAACTTCCACACATACAGGTTACGCCTTGTTTCTGCTAAAAGATCAGAAGTTACCCTAAAGAGTCCTCGTTCATGTTCCAGCCCTTCCACAGCTCCTCTGGTGGATTAAACCCTGCTGGGTGAGGACCACCGAAGCCCCCCTCCCCTGCGCCGCCCCCACCAGCAACATCAAGTAGCTTCCAGCCAATCCTCTGCAGCCTCATGTGCTGTGTTAGATGGACGGTCTGAGCTTCATGTTTCAGCTCAGAAACTGCATTTTCTGTAGAATCTGCAGTAAAACCGGATCAACACATGGCTGATGGGATGTGTGTGGGGCAGAAATGTTCCTCCTGCAGGCTTTTCTGTCCCCAGCAGAGGGCAGCGCCCCACCCTCCTGCACGCTGCTATGAGCTGCTGTCAGCTAGCAGTGTGGACGTGTTGGTGACTGAATGTGATGAACGTGATGACTTCGTCCTCACAGAGCCGACGGTGGGACCCTCCAACATCAACGCCACGGCCGTGTCCGCCTTCGAGATCCAGGTGTGGTGGGAACCCATCCAGCAGCTCAGCGCCAGCGGCATCCTCAGAGGATACGAGGTGATGCACACACTCGCACACACACAGGTTCCACCGCAACTCATGGGTGTGGGGGCAATTTAAATCTGATCATGTGACATCTGATGAATGAAGTCGTGTAACTCTCAGAGACATTTTAATCAGAGGAGATGTTGACCTTTGACCTCAGCTGGGATCATTTCATTGGCCGACCTGGAAAAGTTGTGACTCACATCATCGCCTCTGATCTCTGATATCAGAACAACTTTATTAGAGCCGTGGAGGCAAATAAGTGTGTGTGTGTGCGCGCATATATGTGTGTGTGTGTGGTGTAGCTCATTGCCTGCTGGTAAAGCAGAGGAAACCGATGCTGTTCCAGCAGCACGTGCACGGCGTCCTGTGCAGGTGAAGCAGAGCCTCACGTGCACGCCTGTGTGTCCTCAGATCCGTTACTGGCGGCAGCACGAGCGGGAGGCGGCGGCCGACCGCGTCCGGACGGTGGGGCTGGAAGCCACCGCCAGGGTCTCCGGTCTCCGGCCCAGCACCCGCTACCACGTCGCTGTTCTGGCGTACAACAGCGCCGGCACCGGGCCTCCGTCACCACGGACAACCGTCACCACCAGGAAGCCACGTACGACCCCCCCACCCCAACCCCACTGCCCCCACCACCACCATCCACACACTTCCCGTTTGCTGTGGGAGTAACTCTGACCCTGCGTTCACCAAGCACTTCATTTTGCGCTCAGTTTGTCTCGGAGGTCGGAATGATGTCACTTCCAAGTTGAGAGCGTTCAGGTTGACCAAGCCGGAAATCTTGCAAAATCGCTGTATATCTCCTTAGTTGGTCGTAATTTCAGAGGCTAAACATGTTAGCAAACAGCTTCTAGTGTTAGCAGAGAGATCACATCCAAAGCTTTTATTTAGCGTTTCAAACATGCATTTTGTAAACTTACTGTCTGCATAGAAGTTAGAAAGCACTACGTTTAACTCTAATTTATGTTCAGGTAAACAAGAAAATTTAAACATAAATCTGTTTATTTTTGGTGTCAGTCACCATTGATTTGTCTGGAAGCCATCTTTACTAGTTGAAGTCGGGGTTGGTGGGACTACCGACTTTCCTAGTCGGATTTCCAACTTCACGGAGTGTTCAGGTTGTATTTCCAGCTCAGAACTCGGTTAATCCAACTTCAGAGGACAAATCGAACACACCATTCCATTCGCGGTTTTGCGGACGAGCTATATGAGCCATATGTATCGCAATGCGAGGACACTGGATGTTTAATGGCTTGATCTGGGCAAATTATTCGCCCAAATGGAGCATATTTATTTGCTTAATTCGTGCGTCAAAAAAAAAATTCTGTGGTGGGAAGGCTTGCTTGTCAATTCATTCAACAACGAACTTGGCAGAGCGTGGTTATTATAAGACAGTTGCAGCATTGTGCCTGCTTTGAAAGTCAGGAAAACGAAGGCGTCGGCGTGTTTGGGTCCTCCAGATCCTTCAGAGGCGCTCGGAGCTGGGCGAATTTCATTATGGCCGCATCCAGGGTTATTTCAGAGTCTCCTTGCTATTTTCCTCCAAGCCAGCTCCTTCTTGTTCCTGTTTTAATTAGACATATCCGTGGTGTCATATAGACACGATGCCCACACACCGCTACTATTCATTTTTCCTACATTTTTCCAATTGTTTGCGCGTAAAATCGGTTCACGTTAAATTTTTTTTAACTTGAGCTCCATTTGCGCAAGTGGGACACTCGATTGGGCTTTCCGCGCCACAAATTTTCCCCAAACGCGCTGCCCCAAGCAAACGGAGTCAATTGGCGTCTATACTCTGACTTATCATGTGATTCATTCGCACGAATAATTTTACTTATGCTTGGTCTGAATGCAGGGTGAGCCTGTCCTGTTCAGATCGCCTCACTTTATTATCCTGATTCATTTTCTCTGATATGAAACAAACTTAACAGAAAAATGATTCAGACCCTCCTCCTTTTCCTTATCTTCCTTCTTCTCCTCATCTTCACCTTCATCCTCCCTTTTCTTCATTTTCTGAATATTCCTGATCTCTGTTTCTGTTCCAGCTCCCAACCGTCCTCCTGGGAACGTCTCCTGGAAGACGCACGGCTCATCGGTGACGGTGCGGTGGGATCATGTGACGGCCATGCACAATGAGTCGGCAGTACTGGGCTACAAGGTGAGGGTCAGACAAAGTCCAGAACGTTCAGAAAGTCCAGAAAGTTCTCACACTCGGATTCAGAGAAGTGGACTTCACATGCCACCACCTGACACATCAGGCCTCTGCTGTCACTGTAGGTGTTTCTGTTCATTTCTCC
The DNA here is from genome assembly GCA_037177095.1 of Craterocephalus marjoriae. NCBI lineage: Eukaryota > Metazoa > Chordata > Actinopteri > Atheriniformes > Atherinidae > Craterocephalus > Craterocephalus marjoriae. The sequence continues at coordinate 1,577,319 of JBAJHY010000002.1, read as the reverse complement.
TGAATAACCAGTGTGAATGACTGAATGTTTTTTTAAACATTAAAATTATTTCAGGTTCTATAATCATCTGGATTTTATTGAACAAAACTACCAATGATGAAAACATCCAGTTTCCAGATTATTTTGCAGAACAGAAACATTAAGGGACTGAAAATATTTACCTGCCGTACATTTTCCATTGAACCATCAATGAATCTGGAAGTTCATGGATAGTCTGGAGCATAGACCGTAAAATAAATGGACAAACTGTAAAACCAGGTGGACAGTAGGTCTCTGATGAGCTGAAAGGAAGCTCGGTGGGAGGTTCCTACCGTCACTATCTTTGTACTGTCTTGTGACTCCAGGAAACCCAAAATGGCAGACAAGGAGGTGCTGAAAGGAGGGCGAGTAAACTCTGAGCTACGAGCTAACAAAGCTAACAGAGGAAGGTGGGCTCAAGAAAAGGTGCTGTTAGCTGGCTAAAAACTGCAGTTGTGCTACTCTGGGCCTCGTTTTCTCGGATACCTGGCACCTGTCAATCAAAAGGACACTCCCCTAATTATGAGGAATTTTAGGATTAAATAACATCTAAACGGAGGAGTTACAATTTTTTCCCTCCCCCCACAGTTGTCATGAAGGTTAACCTGACCTTTTAAATCTAAAATGTTTTATTGAACCAGGCTGTAAACATGTTTTATTCTGCTGTAAAGTTGGTCTTTTCACCATGAGAGTCTTCGGGAATCGCTCTGTTTTGCAGCAGCATCTAGTGGAGGAGGGGGGAACTGCAGTTTTTGGTACTTCCACATAGGCTTAAGCCGGAGGTTGCTGTTTGGATTAAACCCACATCCTGACTCGCCCTCTCTCTGCGGAACAAGTTGTGTGTGTTTGTGTGCTGCTATGGATCTAAATAAAGATGTTAAAATGTAGATTGATTAAACTGCTTAGGATGTTTTTCTCAGTGAAGTTCACATCAGTAATCTGTCCATGAGAGATATGACAATCAATAAATGGCTGTTTATATAATCAAAGATCCTGTTTACGAGGTCTGTACCAGCCTCTGCGTGAGGACACGATCATTAAAATCTGGCTGTATCAGAGTGGCAGATAAAGCTGTGATAGCTGTTTGGGTCTTGTTTTGACAGAAACTGCTTTGTGTGGCAGGTTCTGTACAAACATGAAGACCAGACAGCATTGAAGTTTCTGGAAAAGACCAAGACCTCCGTGAGTCTGCCGCTGCCTAAAGACAACGGCTACGTGGTGCTGGAGATCCGGTCCTGGGGCGAGGGCGGAGACGGGCCGGCCCACGAGATTATCGTGTCCCGGGACTCAGGTAAGACTGTGCAGGACCTGTGACCCCCCCCCTGCAATAACGATGGTACAAAACAACAGAAAAAACTATGAATCAAAAGACGACTGTTAGAGAGCCAGAAAAACATCCAGAAATGTCAGTAAATCATTAAAAACCCAAAACGGACCAGGCTCAGGCTCGGATCCAGTCACATGAATCTTTGGTGTTCCTGTGAACCCAGAAAGCTCAGAAACCACGTGTAACACTGGAACAGGATGTGCTGAGTATGGATTAATCAGCTCTGCTCTCCTCCTGCTACCTTTTTGTGTTTGCACAGACTTCATACAGTTTTGATGTATACGTGTGGTTGCTTGGTTACCTGACAGAATAATATCATAACCGGAAGAAGAATAAAATGATAATGGGCCTCATTCACCAACATTTTACTAATCTTCTAAAATTTGTTCAAGCTTTACTCCATCAGATTGAGGAATGTTTGAAGAAAAATCATTTGTATAATTCTTCTTAGACTGGTGAACACCAGTATGTCCTAAATTACAAGGACGGATAGTTAAATGACCATAAAAGGTCATGAGACTTCTGGACATGTGCGAAGAAAAGCTTTTGGTGAGACCAGGCAGAGAAATAACAGCATAATGACAAAAAGGTGAAAACAAAAGATAATAATAAAGATGTGCACTGAAGCCTGATTTTCTGTTAAATCAGTTATAAATAACCATGATGGAAGCTCTTATCTGATCTTTCAGGTGAGTCTGAGAGGTCTCATTAACCAGGCGGCCACGAGTTGAGAACTAATTTGTCCATAAGAACTGGTGGTGAATGAGGCCCATTGACATCCAGTTATGTGCCCAAATGCATTAAAGAAGCTATACCTGATTTTATTTTAATCTTTATAAGATCTTTCTACACGGTATATTATAAGGTAAAAAGGCAGAAGTCGGACTTACCCCTTTTAAGTCCATAAAAATGAATGACTCATTGATTGCGCATATGTACGAGTCCAGGACATTTTAGTTAGCGATAGCTGCTAATTTTTAGCTTTGGCGTGACACTCTTTCGCCGCCAATGTGGTTAAAGGGACTATACCCGATTTCACGTCCGGCTAGCTCAGTTAACGATAGCGGCTATTTTTTTTTAGCTTTTGTGTGACGCTTTTTCTTGGCTAAGGGGTTTAACTTTCATAATTTGACTC
>JBAJHY010000002.1:649972-662464 GCA_037177095.1 Craterocephalus marjoriae | reverse complement strand
ATCGGAGAGGAAAGGTTTCTATGTTTTGGCGTTCATAAACAACGAACATGGCAGCCTGGTTATTCTAAGGACTTGGTCAGAGGCTGTGTCTCATTTAGAAGGCCACGCGCTTTGAAGTGCGGATTTGTCGGCTGCATAGGTCAGAGCGGATACGTCAGCAAGGACTGTCCCATTACAAAACAATCAGATGAAGCCTCCTGATCCACCCTCAAAACCCGCACTCTGTTTGGCATAAAAAGAAGGATGCATGCGGTGTTTCCTCCGCGGCCTACTCTGTCCCATAATGCAGTGCGAGATGGATGAGAGCGCGCAAAAGAAGGAGGAGTACAAACGTGGGAGTATTTTCTTTAGTAACGTGACAAGCCATTCATTGAGAAGAAAAACTTATGTGCATTAAACTACGGCATAAAGTCCTACAAGATTTGACATTTGACGATTTTTCAGTGTCACGGGCTGGGAACAACTGCTGACTGCACTTAAAAGTTAATTAAAAATTATCTTGTCCTGAACGTTCACAAAAGTGTCCCATGAGAGGCAAAACCTGGTAATTCATGATGTGAAACATCATTTAGTAATTGTCTCTCATGTTAATGTAAATCTACCTTGACTGATCGAATGTCATTTTTTCACTAATACATATTTCATGTCTTAGATGCCAAGATGTAACGGTAAAGTCACTTTATTTATTTATTAAATGTTTTCTATTTTTATTGCTTTTGCATTTGATATACACTTCATTAAAATAACAGGAAGCCTTCTATTCATATAATTATGATACTCACAATTGCAATATTATCTCATAGAATATAGCAATATTAAATGATAATGTAGAATATTAATAATAATAATTGTAGTTGCTAGGCAACGGGACTTGGGCTCATGGAAAGATATCTTCAGCGAGGCCGTCTCATTTCAGCGGCTTTCCGTGCCAGGAGGCTGCTTCAGAGAGCGTGGACTAAGCAGGGAACTCTGTGGACGACGAAATACGCGCAGTTCAAAGCGCGTGGCCTTCTAAATGAGACACAGAGGGCTGAACGCTCCACTCGCCCTACACCCTACGTGGTTTGAGACGGCCCTTAATATGGCGGAGCCTCCGAGGGGACGCGCAAACCGAGGGTTAGTGCGTAGGGGTAGTGTGTAGGGACCAGTTTGAGATTGGGCCCAAGTCTGTCCTGGGTGAGACAGCCTGGACACTGAAAATCCAGCTTCTGACATATAATTGATCCAGGGTTCAATTTTGGGTGTTACGCAGGTCTTTGACACCGCGTTTCATTGAATGCACCCTCATGTATATGTGTACACACTTGGTCTCTATACCCGCGAGACAGATTTTCACTATATTGACACAATTTGATCTCGCGAGATCTCGTGGCACGAGATCACACCCCTACTGTGGAGTGATTCAAAAGGGCTAAAATGCAAAATATGACTGTCTGGCTTGTATCCATCGTGGACAAGAAAACACAAAGTAACAAGATGAGTTCCCTTTCTCAACAGGTGAGACACATTAGGGTATTCAGGGAAATCAGTGAACGGGCCCGGATATAGGCATGGGCAAGGAGGGGCAATGCCCCCCCAAATGCTGTGACTGCCCCCCCAAACGTGATGTCAGGAAAAAAAAAATGTAAGAAATACTACTTAGTATTTATATACTGTTGTTGAATTTAACCCTTTCATGCATGAATTATTAAGAAAAAGTGCCATGTTTTTTGCATACAGTAATTTATTTCCATAGACATAAAGAGTACAGATTTTTTTTATTTATTTATTGTATTTTGACATTTCATTCAGAATGAGGAATGAAATATGCTTTTCATAAGTCTATAATACGGATATTCTATAACAAAAATATGGCTTCATCATTTTCTATTTCTGTTTATCACAAAGGAAAGATTGGTTGTTGCAATGTATGTACACATATAATAAATTCAAGTGACTGTGTATTGCATGACTCACAGATGTCACCTTAAGCAGCAAAACTGCTAATTTGCCGTCTCCACCCCTGAATATACAGGAAAACAGCTGTCAAATTGGTGCCCATTACAGTGGACAGGATGCATGAAAGGGTTAAGGTCATTTCCACTCAAAGATGAGTTTAAGTGTATCCAGTTCACTTTTTTTATTTGGACATTTTGTTCACATGGAACTGTTTTTTTTTAGCCTAAAAACATTTTGAACCAGGTTCAAAGGGAATAAATGGAATGATCAAAATCAGCATTTTAAGGCACATATACATCCACAGTCAAAAATGCAAAAACTACTAAGAATGCCACACCTTGAGTATCTCATCAGTATTTGTCCATGTACATTGGGGTTTTGTGAAGTCAGTTAGCTGGTAGGGTCAACGAGTAGTTCATTCCTTTCCTGGTAACTTTTCCTGCAGAATTTCATTATTGAAACATGTCTGAGGAAAGCTACCGTGTGAATGACTTGTCTCTTTTATTTTTGTTTCTTAAAGAAAAACTATATGCTGATAGTAACCTTAGCTGTTGTTGTGATTAAAGGGCAGGAAAAGACAAGAAAAGGCAAGAAGCTAGCTAATGAAAGCATGAAACCAGACTTGGTTTCAGCACAGTGAGAAGGAGGGGTCCATAGCTTGTTGGTTGGGGTCTTCAAGGAAAATTTATCAGGAACCTCTGATGTGACTGTAAATCAGGTGGGACAGGTGGCTCAGGTGGTAGGGCAGGTCATTATGTAATGTTAAGGGTGGGGGTTTGCATCCCACTCCCACCTCAGTCAACCACCTTGGGCAAGACACTTCACCCTCCCTGCCTCAAGTGATGGCACTACTGGTAAAACTCAATTGTAGTTCGCTTTGGATAAAAGCGTTAGCTAAATGACAGTAAAGTAATGGAAATCATCCATTTTCTCATGACTTTGAAAAACAGCATAGATCCAGCCTAATTCCCGAGTCTTCAGGACATCTTGCATGAAAGATGAAAGCACAAATTTTAAAACATGAGCCTGAGATTTAAGTAATGAACTGGAGGCAAGACTTACTGGTTTTCAAACGTCACCAAACAGTAACACGTCTCTGTAGGTTTTATGTAGCGATACATTATTACATAATGTATTGTTGAAGCTGTTTGTGCACATTCTAATAAAATGAGTTGTGATAGAAGTAATGTTTTTCTTTTTTGTTCCTTTTTTATTGAGTTTTTCAACAAGGCACATAGGCTAACTGAGCCAAATTCCATTCAATTTTGGTGAACAGACGAATTATGGACAATAATGGAAATCACTTTTATTATATCACAATACAGCATTTACCTTGGTGTAGGATGATCAGTCTCATTTTATATTTAGAAACACACAGACACATACACACACAGCTTTAGCTAAATCTGCCTGAGATCACATCAGTGTGCCAATTAGACAGTGTCCACACAAAGTCTATCTGCCAAATATTCCTCTTGGATGCCAACAAACCAGTAATCTCTTTCAAATGATACTCCTAAATCCACCTAATCAGATACATATTTTAACTGGTCAGGTATCAAACTATAAACAAAAGTGAAATACTAAACCACCATGAAGGCTGTTTACACAGCAAGATAAATCTAAAATATTTTCTTTTTTTTGGCTGAATTTATGAACATTTCCTCTGAGATAATGTAAATTTGTGTAATCTATTCCAATGAACACTCTTATATACCATAAAAACAATATAATGCAACTTTTTATGATATGGGTGATGGTGTTTTAACTGGAATTGAAGTAGATGTTATCTTAAAGGCAGCATTTAAAGTAATTCACCTCACCCTCCTTATGGGAAATGGAAGCTCCTGGCATGCAGATCTGTTTATGTGTGAGTTGTCCTGCTGGGGCAAAGGTTTGAGGCAGGGTGTAGTGGAATAATTTACTCTTCCTCTGTCCTTTCAATCTCACCCTACCCTGACATTCCCATCAAACGTTGGGTGTCCAGTTGCCAGTGGTTATTTCTGTGTGGGCCCCCTCCCCTTCACACTCCAAATGGTCTGCACATTCAGCTCCACAGCAGAGTAGAGCAGCCGCCTTCAATCAGACATCAAAAATAGCCTGGGGGCAAGGGGTTGGGCTGGCTTCAGACCCCAGTGGAGGGTCCAAAGGAGTCATGTGGACAACTTTGTCCTACCATAACACGAAAACAAATACAGAAGAGGAGTTGTGATCCAGAAACCCAACAAAAATCAGCTGGACAGAGCAACAACTCATCTAAGTGGATAGAATATAGCCCAAGAGGAGTGACTGCTTCTGCCTCGGCTTGTCACATGCACTTGCTGTAGTTGGAGGGAAATCAGACTGAGTGTGGAAATCCAGCAGCCGAATAGCTGTTCAGTGCTGGACTATGAAGCTGAGTGTGGCGTTGTTCTTTGCAGGGCTCTTTGGGGCTTTGGCAGCTGTATTCGTGCTGCTTGTTTGTAACCAATTTTGTTGAATATTTTCATGATTTGAAACATATCTTGGATAAAAAAAATTAGCCTAGAGTAAGGGGGGGGGGGTTACTTTCCTTGCTGCAACATAAGCAAATAATGCACACATTACCGCCTGAGGCACATCCTAGTTTATTATTTCTTTACATTTTCTAACCTGTGTAATTATTTCAAGAATAGGAGACAAAATATAATAAACAGTTTGGTGAAAAACTAAAAAAGACTTGGTGTCCCTGTACTTCTGAATGATCAATTATTTGTTCTTACAGTCTTTGTTTTTGCAGTTTTCTCCAGGTATTTTGTCTTAAGGTCAAAGAGACAAATTTTCTAGCTTGTACAGCTAAAGACTTTATTCCCCTCTTTCCCAGCCTGTACAGAGGATGTCATATTTCAAGGGCCAAGATGGAGGACGCAGCCAAGTGACCTCATTTTACCGCTCAGCTCCCCAGACCACCAGGCGACCATCACGTGCGAGGCAGAGGGGAGCCCTCCGCCGCAGTACAGGTAAATTACCACACCAAAGCGTTGACCTCCGGCTCACACCTGCTCTGCGCTCCACATCAGGCACCATGAGGCCAAGAAAATTTTGCGCTGCTTAATTGCTTCAACGCTGCTTCCGTGGAAATCAAAGAGGGCAGGGAATAACTCTGCTCTTGATTTGTTATGAAAAAGACGTTTTCTGGTCATAAATGCTCGAGGGGAAGATAAGGCATCATCCAACAAAAAGACAGGCTTCAAAGAGCGCTGGCTTAATTGAGCATCCATTTCTAATTGAAAAAAGCTTATCTATTTTCAGCCTGAGCTCTGATGTGGAGTCTAGAGTCAGCTGTGCTTGATAAATATACCCACAACTCAGGATGAGTGAGGTTAACTTTGATAATGAAGAGATTTTAACTGCCTTGCAAACTAAAGAGGAGGATTTCTTAGTTGGTGCACGGTTTAAAAAATCATTAGTAGAGAAAAGGAGATTCCAGTGACTCATTTGCACCACACAGCCTTTGAAATGCCACTAGCAGTGCAGGGAGCTTGACTGGAAATGGCAGCTGGTGGAGTTTTTTTGTTTACCTTATTGTGACGTTACTTACCTTGTTGTGACGTTGTGTACCTTGTTGTTGACGTTGTTTACCTTGTTGTGACGTTGTTTATCTTGTTGTGACGTTATGTTTTCAGTTTATTTAAACAAATTTTAACTAATTACCCACATTTCGTTATTTTCCATGTAAACAGAGAGCAGGTGTCCTCTGAAGCATGGAGGTCAGGGAGGAGGAGGTCAGCTGGGACATGCAGCAGCCTGCGTTGCTGCCTTGTTGCTTGTGTTGTTAGTATTGTTTATAGTAATGTTAGTATCGTAGTCAGTGTCGTTATTAATTTTTAGAATATTGTTAGTATTGTTATAGTTATAGTATGTTAGTATTATTGTTTGTAGTGTTACTAGTATCATAGTTGCACATGTTGTTTAGACATAAAAGGAAACATGGTGGAAAAGTTGGGTCCATAAATATGTTTCTGCCAACTTTCTCTGCACTCGTCCCTCAGTGGAGGATAGAGATGTGATTGGCTCGTTAGCAGGTGGAGCTGAAGAAGCGCTTTCTCTGGAATCTTCTGGAAGTTCAGACTCCAGTTTTACTTTGGCTTACGGAGATGTCCTCTATCTGTCGGGATTCGGAGGGATCTGTAAACAGAAATGTGTCGATTCTTTTTGGCCCTTGTGTGATTATATGTGATTGTACACATTTTAATAAACACAACATTGGTATAAAACTAATCTTAAACCAAAAAAAAATTAATCTCCTGAATCTTTCGATCCGGAAATCGGGGACGTGCAGGAATGTGTCGGCCCAGTGGAGGCAGCTGTGATTGGCTGCAGCCAGGGTACCTGTTCCCTGCCTTCCTGTGAGGCTGACTCAGCTGGTCCTGGACCGTGTCGGCTTCATGTGCAAACCTTCCACTCACACATGATGCTGCAGGATTCCTCAGAGTGCTGCTCGTCTTCGGGGCGCTTCACGGACAAATGCTTGCTGTGTTGAGCAACAAGTCGGCTGTATTAAACACTCAGCTTGTTCTGTGGAAGCGTCTCCAGGGAGGCTTTCTCTCTCCACCACATGTATTTCTGGAAGCGACTCCAGCTCTTCCTGCCAACACCGACCAGACTTCTGGGAAAAGGAAAGCTAAAGTAAGGCTCATTGTGGAGCCAGGACTCCGCTATTTATCTGCAACGCAAACAAAGGACTTAAAAACACATTTAATTCTGACACGCACACACACACACGCACACATGTGGAAATGATAAGTTTAGCTGGAACTTTACAATTTTCTGCTTAAAGACCTGAAATAATCACACAGATATTTGGCCGTTTTAGGTGATTTTTATTCTGCAGATCTGGAGCCGAGCAGCGGGGGGGTTGTAGGGTGGGGAGAGCTGGGGCGGGGGGCCGGGGGGTGCCAGTGGGCTAGTTTTAGCTAAAGGTCCTTGGTCAGAGATCATAAAGTGCATCTTTAAATATTTGACTCAAGTTGTGTTGGATAGACAGCGCCCCCCATTGGCTGGGGCCCCCTGGTGGCCACGGAGGGGAACCTCACTCCAGCCTTTTATTTCTTGCTTTTTGCATTCCTGAGGCAAAAGACCATGTCATCTGGTGGGTCCTGCAGCACAGAGCGGACTTCAGAGCTGAGGGGGCCACGGTTCCATTTGGCCCCGTTTGGCCCCGTTTGGCCCCATTTGGCCCCATTCAATCCTGTTTGGCCCTGTTCTCCCTCGTTCTGCCCCATTTGGCCCCGTTTGGCCCCGTTCGGCCACGTTCGGCCCCATCCTGCCCCATTTGGCCCCGTGTTTCCCCATTCGGCCACGTTCGGCCTCATTCTGCCCCAAATGGCCCCATTCAGCCCCGTTTGGCCCTGTTCAATCCTGTTCGGCCTCGTTCTGCCCCATTCAGCCCCGTTTGGCCCTGTTCAATCCTGTTCGGCCTCGTTCTGCCCCATTTGGCCCCGTCCGGCCCTTCGGGTCACACTAGGCCTGCAAACAGGGACCGGGACACCAGCATGTCCATCAGGCTCTGTCTCTGCAGCGGCGCATCGCCGGGCTCGGCTAAGGTGAGACAAATGTCTGCCGGGTCGAGGGGCCCCCAGGTTGCGGGGCCCCGCGAGGACTTCAGGAAGACAGCCGGGGCCACGGCCAGGCCGGAGTGCACTGTCCAGTGGCGGTGGCCCCTGAGGGGCCCGTGCAGCGGGTAACGGGCCGGCTGGGACAGCTCTTTGATGGAGTCCACATACTCCTCCATGGTGTGGGGGGACAAGTCCAGGTCTGCGTCCTCCATGTCGCTCTCCTCCATCTCACTGATGGTGGGAAGTCTGTCCACAGCAGAGAGGAGACACCTGGGCTTCATCCTGCAGAGGAAGACAGGACGTTAGTAATGTCCATCACCGAGAGACAGACGTCCTCTCATGCTGCAGCTTTCCCATGGTCCCCTGCTGGTGAGTCAGGCATACTGCAGCAGGAAACATCTACAACCTGCAGGACCCAAAATGCAACTCCAGGCTTCTAACCACACCCTCTTTATTCAGAAATGTCAGCCATGATCAGACAGAGGAAAATAGATTGGTGATGCACTTCCTGTTCATCTGAATGAACTTTATTTATCAGGCAAAGTCCAGCTTCAGTTCTGTTACTTCCTGTTCTGTAGACTCCTGTCTGCAGCGCTTCAGTCGGTTCATGCTGACGGGTCTGTCACATCACACCCTGCATGGCTCAGAATTTAGAACTGCTGTTTGGAGGTAATTTCTCTCAGAAGCAAATGACAAGACAATCTGAATTAGTTTAGATTAAACTTCAGACTTTTATTTTATCTCACATTGGGGAAATTGCAGTGTCATAGTAGCATGGCTTGAAAAATACAATAAATAAATAAATAAATACACAATAAATAAGTACTAGTGCAATAGGCCTATGAAAATGCAGTATAAACATATTTACATGATAGAAGAAAGTGGCGATGTACATTATGTACATTATGTTCAGGTACTTTTATGTTGATTACTCATGAGGAAGCTGCTTATTGGTGCTGCACGACGACGTGTTGTGTGTCGTACAGTCTGACGGCTGCTGGGATGAAGGACATGCGGTAGCGTTCTTTTTTACACCGTGGGTGTAGCAGTCTGCTGCTGAAGGAGGTGCTTAAGGCCCCCGGCATCTCATGTAGGGGGTGAGAGGGGCTGTCCATCATTGATGTCAGCCTGGCTAACCGTACCATTTTTGGGCCCCTTCAGTTGTGGGTCCATCAAAACTGTGGCTGTCTGGTTTGGGTGGAGGTCCTTGCATCGTGCAACACCCAGCATTGATTGGTGGGCAGAAACAGAAACAAAAAAACTCCCAAAACAGCAACACAAACACCGGTCAGTACATGCTGGAAAGTAAACAGTAAACAAGTAATCCCAACTTCAGCAGGTCTGCTCGGCTCTGGAGCTTCAACATTTCCTCCCACAGTTACCGATGAATTCACGTAAAATGATGGACGGAGCGGTGAAGAATTACAACATATATAGAGACATAGATCATGTTGTTTTAGCTTCACGTGTGTCGGTGTCGCGCTAGTATGACGCCACGCTCGAAGCCCTGCAAGCCTAGCTCTGCCCACCGGGACGGGCGCCATGAGGTCAATTACTGCATGTTACTGAACTTGATTGTCAGACCAGCATTTCTTTGCATTTGTTTTCCTCGATGTCTTCTGTAACCCATGGTGGGGATGAGTCAGTACACAAATGTACACAATGTACCCTAACCCTTCACAATTAGATGATTTCAGCCGCTAAAGATCATCTATGGATCAAACTGAAGAGCTAAAAGGATTCATTTCATCAGTTAAACTCTGAACCAGCTTTCATATTTGCAGCATGATTCCAAGAATAAATCAACTCTCAATAAAAACATTTCTCGGACTGTTACCTGACCAGGTACCCGCCTCTCCTCTGATACCTGCAGGGATAGGCTCCAGTCTCCCCACCACCCTGAATTGGATTCAGTGGTGCAGAAAATGGATGGATAGATGGATGAACCGTTTCTGTCGTATAAATTGATTTAAATTGAATCAAACTTCCCATAAACTTGCCCAAAAATCCAAACAGATTAAAATCCACCTCCTCACTTCACTTAAGCACCACCAGACCTGGTAACCTTACCCATGAAACACCCACCCGACCCATGAAAAACCCACCCCCGACCCATGAAACACCCACCCGACCCATGAAACACCCACCCGCCCCATGAAACACCCACCCGACCCATGAAACACCCACCCGACCCATGAAACACCCACCCGACCCACGAAACACCCACCCGACCCACGAAACACCCACCCGACCCACGAAACACCCACCTGACCACCTCCGCGCGTCCCTCGCTTCACCTGGATGCCAGCAGCCTGGGGGGGTCGGTCTGTCCAGCTCTCTTACAGACGGAGCCGACTGCAGCGAGTGACTCTGTAACCAGGTTGAAGCTTTTATAAAACCCAGGAGGAGAAAGCCAATCACAGCTTAGCCAGGAGGAAAGGGCCAATCACAGCCGAGCCAGGAGGAAAGGGCCAATCACAGCAGTCAGGGCTCAGAAAGTCAGACAGGAGAGTGATCAACACTCTGAAAGAAGGGTTGTTAGACCTGGACTACTGACATCCAGGTCCAGTTTTGTCTTCACTGAACATCAGAGTTCTGGAACATCCAGTCTCTAATCTGATCAATGCATCTGAGCAGTGATTGGACGGGACTAAATGCATCTGATCAGTGATTGGACGCGACTAAATGCATCTGATCAGTGATTGGACGGGACTAAATGCATCTGATCAGTGATTGGACGCGACTAAATGCATCTGATCAGTGATTGGATGGGACTATAGTCTCCTGATGATGTAGACCTGTGTGTTTCTGTCTGAAGACAGAAAAGGGTTTATTCTGTAAAGAGGGCAGGAGATGGTGAGGTTTTTTTCTTCTTGCCCCCCTGAACAACTACCACGGGCCCCCCCCCCACACATACCCCACCCCCACCCCAGGAGGACAAAGCCCACAACCGTCAGGAGCACCAATGAGAGCTCTAGAAGCTGAAAAAAGTGAATGTCAGCGAGAAGCAGATCAGCAGAACCACAGAGACTCCAGGTAACCCCGGACATGCAGGTTATATCACACATCACCTGAACGGGAGAGAAGGAGGATCTGAGCGAAGCTGTCCGTAGGCCTCCATGCTGCTTCCACACTTATCTGCAGCTTAGCAAGCGTCCGACTTTAACCGCTTACACAAGCGACGCTCTGCAGCTTTCTGCTGCTCCAGGAAGCAGATTAATGCCTCTTACAGAAAACACGCTGCCCGGAGTCACATCACCCACTGAACTCCCAGAAATGGGGTTATGACATAAAGATTCACTCCAAACCATGAGTCCAGCTCACTGCCACGATGTAAGAGACCAAAAAACAACCAAAACGTCTCGTTTTCTGCCGGAATGTGTTCATACGTGACTTATATGTTTCTGTTTACTGAGGTGGGTAGTTGTTACATGATGACACAACTTTTTATCTGTGTAATAGATAAAACATAAAACTCATGTTTTATTCCTGGTCCCCTGCCCTGGTAAACATCTGTTACAACCGAGCTGCCAGTCTGACAGGAGATGAGCCGGAGTTTATAGATAGACACCTTTCTACACCTCTCACCATCCAGGGCCGGTCTGTCCAGCAGGGAGAAGTTTTAAATATCTGGGCACAGATGTTTACGGCAGTCTGTCATTTCAACATCAAGCTGACTGCGTCTATAAAAAGCACAACAGCGCCTACACCTGCTGAGGAAACTGAGACTTTTTAATGTCAGCAGAAGCATACCGCACTCATCAAATCCATAACCACATTCAACATTTCATCCTGGTGCAGCTCCATCTCAGCCAAACACAAAATAAAACTTTCCCATATTGTTAACCAGGCCAGTAAAATCATTGGTCCACCACAAACTCCTCTCTCTGAACTGCATCACGGCTCTGCTGCAGGAACGCCTCCCTGATCAGAGACTCTCATCCCTGCACCTTTCCTTTCAGCTGCTCCCATCTGGCAGACGCTACAAAGTCCCACTGGCCTGCAAACGCATCTACAAAAAACCCTTCATCCCCACTGCAATAACCCTCCTAAACAAAGAAATCTTTTTAAGGCTTCATAGAGTATTTCTAATCTTGTGTTGCGTGTCTAATTTTATGCTTGTATATGTCCTGAGCCTTGTCGAAGAGGAACTTCTGTCACCACGAAGGGCTGACAATAAAGTCTATCTATCTATCTATTTTATTCCCGGTAGAGCATAAACATCGTATTTTATTCCCAGTAAAACGGTAACGTAATGTTTTATTCCAGATAGAACGGCAACCTTCATCTCCATCGTTATTCAGCAACGTTAGCTGCTCACACACCTCTGCGTTTGTGTGGAAACTTGTTATTTTGCGCTGAGTTTACTCAAGAATACATTTAAAAAAAAACAAATAATGTGAATGTTTACAGTATATGGTTTAGGTTTTTTTTTCTTTTGGGTTTTTTTTTCTGCTATTCTCTGAGAAAACAATGACTTGTGGGCATTTCGATTAAGATAAAATAAAGCACAATAATTTTACTGACTCTGGAGTGATTTCATTATCAAACTATGCGATGATTATGAATTATATTCTCATTTACCCAGGAAATTATAATTTCTTTGTCCTGATAGCAATGTCTTCCCAGTCACTATTTTACTAATAATACCATAGATGTTATTTTTTGATTCAATCACAGATAAAAAGCTAAATTATTGTCTACAATTTCTGGGGTCAATACAGTGTTTGACATGTTTTGGTTCTCGGGGGGTTTGCCATTTTCGGAAACCAGACATTGCAACTTTGCAGGAGCGGATTCATATCCTCATGAATCATGTGACCTGCAGCGCTTTACTTTACAGCTATAAAACACAGCCGGCTTTGCTTCACGCTACTTTTTTTTCAAAAGTTTGTCAAATGTGAACAACGTAAGAGGGTGAACGCGTGTCTGAGGAGTCCAGAAAGAGACAGACTGTTTAATTTTGCAATAGTGTCAT
>JBAJHY010000002.1:435237-451648 GCA_037177095.1 Craterocephalus marjoriae | reverse complement strand
TGGATGGATGATGGATGGATGATGGATGGATGGATGATGGATGGATGATGGATGGATGGATGATGGATGATGGATGAATGATGGATGAATGGATGGATGATGGATGATGGATGGATGATGGATGGATGGATGAAGGATGGATGATGGATGGATGGATGGATGATGGATGGATGATGGATGGATGGATGGATGGATGGATGGATGAAGGATGGATGATGGATGATGGATGATGGATGGATGGATGATTGACATGTCTGATGTCTCTGATGGACATGTCTGATGTCTCTGGACATGTCTAATGTCTCTGATTGACATGTCTGATGTCTCTGATGGACATGTCTGATATCTCTGGACATGTCTGATGTCTCTGATGGACATGTCTGATGTCTCTGATGGACATGTCTGTCCTCATTTGAGTAACAACCAGTTGGATGGTCTCTGTTGTCTTCGTGTCCTACTTTTTGCTCTGGGGGGACATTGTAAATCTCCTTCAGCTCACATGGGACTGTCAAACATCCCGTCCTCTGGCCCGTCTCCATGTGGTTCCTTGCTTCTCACACGGGGGGTTGGATTTTCACACCTGCCCGTCTGAGGTCAGCACAGCGAGACACAGGTGGACACGTGGCTAAGACGAGGGCGGACATGGAGACGGTTGTGGGTTAACCCTAGCCCACACCTTGGCTGAGTCACGGCCACACACCCAGCGATGACTCTGCCCTGGATCCCAGGATGTCCTTTCCTGATTTCCTTCCATCCTGTCCTTCCCTGATGTCCTTCCATGATGTCCTTCCCTGATGTCCTTCCGTGATGTACTTCCATGATGTCCTTCCATCTTGTCCTCCCCTGATGTCCTTCCCTGATGTCCTTCCATCCTGTACTTCCATGATGTCCTTCCATGATGTCCTTCCATGATGTCCTTCCATGCTGTCCTTCCATGCTGTCCTTTCGTGATGTCCTTCCCTGATGTCCTTCCAGGATGTCCTTCCATGCTGTCCTTCCATGCTGTCCTTCCATGCTGTCCTTCCTTGATGTCCTTTCGTGATGTCCTTCCCTGATGTCCTTCCAGGATGTCCTTCCATGATGCCCCATCCTTCTGGAGAGAAGGACACCTTGTGGACATGAGGCTGGGGGACGGCCTGGGCTCTAGGTGCTTCATAACCCGGGACACGTGTCCTTCATGGCTTCTGTCTCTGACTCCGTCTTCTTTCCTCCACAGAGCATCAGCGGGAAGTCGTCCTCTGTCTTCAGCCAGTTGTCCAGTCCCGTCAAAAGTCCTTCACCAAGTGTGGAGGAAGAGGAGGCAAGGAAGCACACACACACACACACATACACGCATACACACACACACATACACGCATACACACACACACATACACACGCATACACACACATACACATACACACGCACATACATACATACACGCATACACATACACGCATACACACATACACACACATAGACACACGCATACACATACACACACACACACATACACACGTACATACACGCATACACACACACCCATACACATACACACATACGCACACACGCACATACACACATACACACACACACACATACATACATACAAACCCTTCCTACGAACACCTTCACCTTCCAGCCAACCCGCTGGGACCAGAGCTGCGTTCGGTTCGACTCGGACGTCTGAACCCTGAACTGGGAATGACGGCAGATCCAAGCTGAGAGTTCAGGTGGAAAAGCTGCAAAGTCGCCATGTTTCCCTTTCTTCGGTCATTGGGTGAACATGTTAACTAACAGCTTCCCACGTTAGCACAGAGGCTACATCCACCGCTGTTATTTATCATTTCAAACAAACAGTTTGTAAACTTGGTGCTGGGATATACTTGCTGCTGGCGTCGCAAACGTGTAGCATCCGCATAGCATCCGCGTAGCATCCGTGTAGCATCCGCGTAGTATCCGCATAGCATCAGTGTAGCATCCGCGTAGCATCCACATAGCATCCGCGTAGCATCCGCATAGCATCCGCGTAGCATCCACATAGCATCCGCGTAGCATCCGCGTAGCATCCGCGTAGCATCCGCGTAGTATCCGCATAGCATCCGCATAGCATCCGCGTAGCATCCGTGTAGCATCCGCATAGCATCCGCGTAGCATCCACATAGCATCCGCATAGCATCCGCGTAGCATCAGTGTAGCATCCGCGTAGCATCTGCGTAGCATCATGGTCACCGTGCGTCGCTAATGTCAGGTAATGTGACAGATGGGGAAGCTGCAATATTGATTTGACCGCTAGAGGTGCCCATGCACCATTTTGGTCAATGGAGCGCACATGCTGCACGTACGTGCACATCGGCCACATTTACCGCCTCTAACGACGGTAAGACTTTCCCCCTTTAGTTTCTGCAATAAAAGTAAAATTATCAGTCCTTCTTCCTCCTTTTCAAAGTCCATTTTCAGCTTGTTGTTGGTGGAAAAACCCAGAAATACAAGCGACCGGGAACTTGTAACTGTCAGAGTACAGTGCTGTTTACTCCCCCCACCTCCCCCAAAAATAACATTTCAATATCGGCCAAATTTGGCCGATGCTGATTAAGAGACCAAAGGACAAAATCGGCCCAATTAATCAAACCGGCCGATAAATCGGCTGATAAAACTCTGATTTATGTCCAGTTAAACACAAACATTTAAAGATATTTCTGTTAACTCTAGTTTCAAGTCACCGTTGCTTCGTTGGGCAGCCATCTTTACAAGATGGAGTTGGCGGGACCACCTCGACTTTCTGAGTCAGATTTCTGACTTCAGGGGGCGTTTATGTTGTATTTCCAACGGGGAACCCGGAAAATCCGACAAATCGAACACAACACAGTTCCACCTGGACGCTGCTGTAACAGCTGTGGAGGGTGAAGGTCGCCTGTAGGTCACCTGGATGGGGGGGACTGAAAACTAAAACCTTTATTCATTGGAGTCAGAGTGTGTGTGTGTGTGTGTGTGTGTGTGTGTGTGGGGATGTTAAGTGGGCGGGGTGATCTCAGAGTGGGCGGGGCCTGTATCTATCTTGACCTAACCCTGCTGCATCATGTCTGGAACTGTAGGGACGACAGAGGGACACGTGGGCGTAGGACAGAGACACCCTAAACTGTGACACAGACACCTCAGCCCCCCCACCACAGAGACAACTTTATTTTACATGACATTTCATTTGATTATTGATAAATTTTCTCTGTTCTGTGTAGTTCTGACTAAACAGGGGGGGTCTGGAGGAGGTCTAAGACCTGGGGGGGCAGCATGCAGGTGTGCTGGCTCCTCGGTGCTTGCAGGGTGGGGTTTTGTATGTTTCGGCATTTCATGACTGCAGCCGGTTTTGCAGCTTGTCGACTGAGACTAAAGGCAACAGTGGACCAGATCCAAGCCGCCGTTTCCATGGCAACGCATTCTGCAATCCAAGCTGCCATCTCCGTGGGACCGCGGCCCTGCAACTTTCACCTTCTGCAACCTACAGACTCAGTGTTTCCAAAAGCAACAAGACCTGAACATGAGTGACGGCTGAATGGAGGGTGTGTCGGACTTAGGCTGACACACCTTCGCTGCCGGAGGACTCTGCCTCCTTCTGCTTCTGGCTTCACACTGACACTGAGGTCATGCTCCAGCTGACCCTTCCTGGCTTATGGTTCTTCCAGGGAACCCACCTGCATGACGGCTGAGCAGACTCGCACACAGCTGGACCTGCAGCTACGTTATAAATCGGGGATTTATCTCCAGCAGCGGTTTTAGGAGAAAAGGTGGTGTAGGTGACTCAGGACTGAAGGTGCTGCAGTCATTAAAGTGTGACTGTAGGACTCTGACAGGCTGGGACAGGCTGCAGACACACCTGGATACACACCTGTACACGCCTGATGATTTATGGGCTGTCAGAAAAGTTTCATTTTGGATCTTGGTGCAGTAAAACGTGAATGTATGGAAAGCAAACGGAGCTGTGGGTGGAACGTGTCTGAGCGTAAACGTGGAGCTTATACGGCTCGTACTGAGGCAGCTGCACCCTGAAACCCCAGAAAGCTCCTCATGGAGAATCCGTCAGAGGAAGTTCATACTAGGCAGCTGCTCGCATGACTTCTGACAGAAGGTAGTCGTAACGTAGCGACTTCCTGACCTGCATAAATACTTCTGTCCTCGTGTACATTCCTGGAGAGGAGGAAAACAAACTGCTTTGTTTTCCAGCCTGGAGCGTCACCTCCCAGCTGCTTAGTACTTAAAAGTGCCGCCTCACACGCAACGAAGTTACAAAAATCACAAAGTTGCAAAGCTACGGAGTTATAAAGCAAGACAAGTTTATTTGTATATTTTCTGGTTCAAAGTGCTTTACATAAAACATTAAAAGCATAAAAGAAGAATTACAGTAAAATCATTTCAACACAAAATTATTCAAGTTAGAAAGCCACGAAGTTCCGGAGATACGAAGTTAGAAAGCCACGAAGTTCCGGAGATACGAAGTTAGAAAGCCACGAAGATCCGGAGATACGAAGTTAGAAAGTTAACGAGTCGTCGGGATCTGGGGGGGGGGGTGTGTTAACGAGTCGACGGGATCTGGGGGGGGTGTGTGTTAACGAGTCGTCGGGCTCTGGGGGGGGGGTGTGTGTTGACGAGTCGATGGGATCTGGGGGGGGTGTGTTAACGAGTCGTCGGGCTCTGGGGGGGGGGTGTGTGTTAACGAGTCGATGGGATCTGGGGGGGGTGTGCGTTAACGAGTCGCCGGGCTCTGGGGGGGGGGTGTGTGTTAACGAGTCGTCGGGCTCTGGGGGGTGTGCGTTAAAGAGTCGTCGGGATCTAGGGGGGGGGTGTTAACGAGTCGTCGGGCTCCGGGGGGGAACAGGTAATGAGTTAATGGGTCCGGTGCCTTTTGCTTTGGGATATTTACATACGAGTTTCTGAACGTTGCGTTTGGTTCCACATGTGGGATCGTTGGGCCTCGTTCACCCACATTCTCATCTTTATTATTCTCTTTTGTTCCTTTAACCACAGCATCACTCCATAAATGTCACACAGCCGTGAGGCTCATGACCTTATATGGGCGTTTACCTGCAAAGTGGAGCCAGATGAATCTATCTGACAGAAGTTTTTTGTAAAATACTGAAGAACAAATTTAAGAATATTCGTGAGTAAATGTTTTTATAAATTAAGTTTTTGTAAATTTATCTCCTCAGAGTAAAGGATCTTTTAAAAGATTCCTGGATGCAGGCAGCGATCCGGATCTCACCAAAATCAAATCGCTTGTCCCTTTATTCTATTTCGCCCCGGCCGAGTCTGACTCGTACAGCTCATCTGTTCATCTGTAGAAGAAAAGAAAAGCTTTAATGTTTGATGTTCAGTCCATTTTTTCTGAACTAAACATCGTTAGAGATTGTTTGAGTTTAAAAACCCTGCAGCCATGATTCCTGCAGCTTCTCCTCCGTCCCTCTGAAAGTCTTCTGCATGCGTCTCAGTGGGAGGACGTCCCAGCGCTACACCTGATTATCTGTGTGTTACTCTGAGTCTGACTCCGGGCTGGAAGCTACCGAGTGACTCTGTTACGAGCATCAGCCTCAGCATCAGCCTCAGCATCAGCCTCACGCCGCGGCCGGCAGACAGCTTCATGCTGTCCGACTCATCTGTCACAACACATCTGTGATGTCGTTTGTTTGCCGTGCGGCTGCTGTTTGTGCGTTTCTGTCCCGTCAGATGGAAGTTCGGATCCTCCGACAGGAAACTGAAGGGACATGCTACGAGCTTCGAGGCCCATTTATGACATCAAGCTGCCTCCAGAAATTAGTTTAACAACGTCTGCTTGTTTTTAACTGAAATTGGGTTTAAACTGGTTCACCGAGGCTGGAAAGGCCACGTGAGCTCAGATCTCCGTCTGGGTGCTCGTCAGGACGCTGCAGCCCACAGCAGCGTGATAACATCTGCGTCTGAAGATAAAATGACCTCCACAAGGCAGGAAGTAGGGCTCAGTCTCAGCCCTTCCCCTCCGTTAGCGCGTTCATGAGAGACGAGGGGGCGTCTGGATTCTCTGTCAGAGCCGGGGAAAGGCTAAGGCAGACGTCTGCAACCTGCGGCTCCAGAGCCACGAGCGGCTCTTTGGACCTTCCACAGCGGCTTTTAATATCGGCTGGATTGATGAAGAACCAGACTAACATTCTTAAATATAAATAAATAATTGCTTTGGATTTCCTCATAATGACACTGAAGATGCAGTACTGTTCTTTTAGACTCATTGGTCATTGGTTTGGAAACTATGGAATTTAACATTTTCCACAAATACGCCTACACCTTTTACAAAGTTTATTTTTCTTTATTTTGTAACCTAAAACTACAAAAAAAAAATAAAAAATAAAAATAAAAATTATAGTTCAAAATTGTAGTTGTAGCTATTTGTCAAAAATTAAAAGTTGTCTTTTTTCAAAAGGTCATTCATGGCTCTAAACAAGCTTTACTGTATTTAGCTGGACCAGGTAAAAGGTAAAGGTAAAGGTTGCAGAGCCCTGGGCTAAGGGGAAGGGGTGATAACATGTTTCTGTTGCCAAATTCACGGCAAAGGGGTAGGAGGAGGTTTAAGTTTTCACACAGGAAACAAACATGGCGTCGAAAGACTTGTACAAAAAGTAGCCTTTTCGTAAATAATAATGTTTAAAAAGATTAACAGCTCTTAAAACCGTAACAATAAGGTTGATGTTTACCCATGACTGCAAAATGCACTGTCTGACACACTACGCATGTCATAATTTGCATAAAGGTTTTAATTAGTTGACATTGTATATAAATTAACAATACACGTCATCTTTATTTCCGTGGTTATTTCTGTCGTTTTTTCTGTTGTGTTGTGAGCTCTGTGTGACATGTGTGTCTGTTACGAGCCAGAGACAGTCTATAGAGCTGGAAACATGAACTTTTGCCTTCACACTATGTTTTAGGCGAAGGCGTGGGGATAAGGGGGAGAACTGACATTGGGCCAAAAAAGGTTCCCTTTATGTTTTTAGCCAAATTATTTCTCTATTTTCATCTTCTACATTTATGCTGTGACGGTTGCAGGAGCCCTGCATGGTGGGTTTCTCCTCTTATGCTTCTTTCTTCTTTACAGATGATGTTTAGGTCAGGAGACTGATTAAGGTCTGAGACTTTGTCTTTAACTCTTTGCCTTCTGGAGGAACCAGTACAAGCAAATCTTCCCAGGATGCCCAAACCTGCCCTCTGCCTCTCCTTTAGCTCCAGCTCGAACTTCTCCCTGATGCATTCTGTTTTTGCTCCCGGAGACTGAAAGTTAAAAACGTGTCTGACATCACGGCCAGCGCTGCAGGAGGGAGCGCCGCCGTCCTGCACAGCGCTTTACGTAAGATCCAGGGGAGCTGAGGAGACGCTGCCGGATCAGAGGCAGCGATCCGAAGACGACGCATGGCGCGGCGGCTGTGTCGCCTGCCGAGGAGCTCTGACTTCAAAGGAGCAATGTGAAGCGAACCTTTGCTACTTCATGAATAATGCGCTCTAAAAGCAAACTGTTCAA
Organism: Craterocephalus marjoriae; assembly: GCA_037177095.1. Lineage (NCBI taxonomy): Eukaryota > Metazoa > Chordata > Actinopteri > Atheriniformes > Atherinidae > Craterocephalus > Craterocephalus marjoriae. The sequence continues at coordinate 444,134 of JBAJHY010000002.1, read as the reverse complement.
ACAAAAGGAGCTGTGGCATTAACCCTTCGGAGTCCGGGGGCATTTTGGGGTTTTTACATCTCGTGTATTATTGCTAATAAAACATCATCTTATGATGCATAATCAAGTCTTACACATCTGTCTTTTCAGGACAACCTGGGCCTTGATAATGTCCATGATGCACGGGTGTCACATGAATGGCATAAAAGTTATAGAATCATAAAGAGAGAGGAAAAAACAAAACGGAAAATTTATTTCACAAACATCTACTGAAAAAGCCCAGTGAACTGCAATAAACATGTATTTAAGGGTGTTGGAATACTGCGGTAAAAATTTAAACCTGTAAGTATAATACAAATGTTAAAATTGTCCCATAAATGCAAAAAACTCCCATTCACTCACTGTTACTGATGGCAGCAGTTTCTGTGAGTTACATCACATATGTTACGCTTTGCTGTGTAGTTTTCTAATATAGAATGTAAAAATGCTGCGCGAAAACAAGTAACAAGGCTAATAGTAGTAAATATTACAGTACTGTGGGAAATTCCATTGAGAAATTAGTCTTCAGACATCAATTACTGCTTTCATAACAGAGTTTCATTCATGAAGACGACTTACACAGACAACTAATGATCTTTGACAGCACGTCAAAAAGGCTCTTCAATTGGATCTTTCAGCTCATGTGATACAATTCAATAATGCGATTGGACACTGAGATTCCAACACACAAAGATAACTTCTTTACGTCAGAGACCAGAACTATCGGCTTAAAGCTGGAAGTGTTTTCTTCAGAAAAAAAAAAACAGTGAGCAGCTATTTATTAGCATTCCCAAACACACGCTGTTTTGTCAAACATATGCACAGATGTCCCATACGACCATCGGCTACTGCTAACATCCAAGCTTCCTGGTGTCCTTCTTACTGAACATATAAAGCTTTCATGTGCATCTGAACCTCTTAATGATAAAAACCCATCCAAATACCATTAAATGTTAAATAATATAAAGCAGTGTAACGTGTTGGTGCTCTTAGGTTTCATTTCTTTCTAAGATAAAGCTGCTGTGGCTGAAACTCAGAGCGAGTGCTGAGGCCTCACCCGGACGCGGCTCATGGCCTCCTGCGCCTGCTGCATGCGGGCGCTCTTGCTGGGCGTCCTCTCTGACAGCAGGTGGGTGCAGCCCAGGTAGGTCGCCGCAAAGATGATGCCGTCGATGAGGTCCTCAGGGTCACACGGTCCCGGGACTGTACACACCACAAACACACACAATCACACACACATACACAGATCTATCTATCCATCCATCTATCTGTCTGTCTGTCTGTCTGTCTGTCCGTCCGTCCGTCCGTCCGTCCGTCCGTCCATCCATCTATCTATCTATCTATCCATCCCCCTCCTGCCTTCCTAACATCATTCCTTCCATCCTCACACCCCATCCTTCCTCCCTTTCCCTTCCATCCTCCCTCCTGCAGACCCACTCGACCCTCCTCCTCCGTCATCCTTCCATCCTTCCTCTCTCTATGCAAACATTCTGTCCTCCACACTCCTGACTTCCCTCACCCCATCTCATAACTTGTTTCTGTTTTTCTGGTACCATCCGGTGTGGGTGGGGGTGGACGGAGGGGGGGCTAATTCAGAGACGGCCCCCCCTCCCACATGGAGTCTCTTCCTCGCAGCATGAACCAATCTGAGACGTTTGATTAACCCAGTGAACCCGCATTGTTGAGGTGTGGTCCTTACTGGTCTTCCCATTGATCCACTCAGATTAAGATACCCTTCATTTTCTCCTACAAGCGGGGTTTAATGGATAAAAGCTTGTAGTCATATTTCACTGCACCCTTGCTGGTGTAAAAGGAGCATTTTTGTTCAGTATGGCTTTAGAGGGAAACTGAACGGGCAGCTGGTCAGATTTAGGTGTTTACTGAGTCTACAGGTGTGATTGTAGCCTGGAAAAGTAATCATCGTTCAAATCTCATGAATCTGAGCTTTCCTACAGTGTGTTACATGTGCAGCTATTAGGAAGGTAACAGCGATGAAGGCAGGACTTTACAGAGTCTACTCACCGTCGACGAATGTGGGGAAAGGAGGAAGAGCTCTGCGGATCTGAAAGAAAAAAACGCCCTTATTTCTGCTCACACAGCGAAACTCGTGGAAATTCAGCAGGAATCAGACGTTTGGCTCCTTCTGGCAGCTCCTCACCAACTCCCTCCATCCATTTATCTTTCTGTCCCTTTGTCCATCCATCAATTATCCATCCATCAACCCATCCATCCATCAATTATCCATCCATCAACCCATCCATCCATCAATTATCCATCCATCCATTATCCATCCATCCATCCCTCCATCCATTTATCTATCCGTCCCTTTATCCATCCATCAATTATCCATCCATCCACCCATCCATCCATCCCTCCATCCATCCATCCACCATCCATCCATCCATTATCCATCCATCCATTTATCTATCCGTCCCTTTATCCATCCATCCATCCATCCACCATCCATCCATCCATCCATCAACCATCCATCCATCCATCCATCCATTATCCATCCATCCATCCATCCATCCACCATCCACCATCCATCCATCCATCAACCATCCATCCACCATCCATCCATCCACCCGTTATCCATCCATCCATCCATTATCCATCCATCCATCAACCATCCATCCATCCATCCATCCGTTATCCATCCATCCATCCATCCACCATCCATCCATCCATCAACCATCCATCCATCCATCCATTATCCATCCATCCATCCATCAACCATCCATCCACCATCCATTATCCATCCATCCATCCATCCATCCATCCATCCATCAACCATCCATCCATCCATCCATTATCCATCCATCCATCCATCCATCCACCATCCATCAACCATCCATCCATCCATCCATCCATCCATCAACCATCCATCCATCCATCCATCCATTATCCATCCATCCATCCATCCATCCATCCATCCACCATCCATCCGTTATCCATCCACCATCCATCAACCATCCATCCATCCATCCATCCATCCACCCATCCATCCATCCATGGATGATGTTTCCAGTCTAACTCACCTCCTGGGCTGATGGTTTCTGCTGGGGCGACTGGGACGTTGCTGGTGTCTGCGGCGGCTGCTGCCGCTGACACGCTTGCTGCTGATTGGCCGCCGGCTGCGCGTACGTCCTGGCCTCCCTGGGCTGGGACTGGTGGCCCTGGTGGTGGTGCTGGTTGTGCTGGGGCTGCTGTTGGTGGTAGTGCTGCGGGTTGAGGCTGCGGGACGACTCGGCTCTCAGAGGACTGACGTGGTCCCGAAGCGGAACCGAGGCGTAGCGGGACGGTGACTCGGACCCGGACTGCGAGGGCGAGTGAGGAGAAGACTGAGAGAGAGAGAGGAAGAGACGGCGTTAGCTGCAATGAAGAGGACGGCGGTGGTGTGGACAGATAGAAGGAGGACTGACGTGGGCGAGGAAGGCGTCCTCCGTGGGGCTGATCTCCTGCCTCATGACCCAGACGGGCTCCATGGGCTGGTCGGGCGTGTACGGCGAGCGCACCGCCTTCGTCTTCACGCCCTCGATCGCCTCCTTGATGTCTTTGATGGCCAGGCTGATGGCGTCTCCGGTGCCCTTCGGAGCGTCCCCGGATGGATTCCCCCCCGCGCTGTGGCTCTCCCCCGCCCCCGCCCCCGCCCCCGCCTCCCTGGGCGGCGGGGTCTTGGTCTGCGGGGGTCTGGGCGCCTGCCGGCCGCTCTTGGCCAGCGGGCTCTTATCGGCGGCGTCGCCCTCACCGTCGGACTGCCCGTCGTAGTGGTGCAGGCGGCAGCCCACCGAGCGGTCCGGAGGGGACTGGCGGGGGCCGCGATCCCGGCCCTGCGTGGTGGGGGAGGGCGGGGCCGGGCGGGGCTCCGCCCTGCGGCGCGGCTCGGGGTAGGAGGGGTGGAGGGGCTCGGGGAAGCAGCTGGGGGCGGACTTGGGCTCGGCGTAGGACTCGTACGGCTTCTGGTGGGACTCGCTGTAGAAGTCTGCGTAGGTTCTGGGGTAGGACTCTTCCTCCTCTTCCTCCTCCTCCTCGTTGCCGGGCAACGGGCTGACGCTGGCGTCCTCGCTGAAGTGGTCGACCTGCGGGAAGGATGGGACGTCGGGGGAGGAGGGCGGCGTGGGGGAGGGGAGGGGCGGGGGCCCCTCCATGCTGAGCGAAGCCGCGCTCTCCGTGTCCGAGCACAGGTCCGTCATTTCGCTCCCCTGAGCGGCCGGGTCCTCCTCCGCGTTCTCCATGGCGACGTCCCGGTCCTCCTCCACCCTGGCGGCCTGCTCGGCGTCGCCATGGTTACAGCCGGGGGGGGATGCTCGCTCCCTGCCCTCCTCCTGCACATCCTGTGCTGCCTCTGCCTCCGGCGGAGCGACGTGGGGGTGAAGCGTCGGAGCGGCGGCGGGAGACGTGCTGCGATGCGTCTGCGCTGCGTCTGCCGGGGCGTCTCGCTCCTCGGCGCCGGCTCGGGCCTCTCTGAGCTGCTGCCGCTGCCGGTGGTTTCTGAGTCGGGGGTTGGGGTCGCCATGGCGGCGGTAGCGGGAAACGGCGGGGCGGAACGGCTGGACGGGACGCGGCTCTGCGTCTGGACTCTCGGGACCCCCGGGGGAGGTCAGGACGGGACTCTGGGCCTGGCCGTGTCCGGGCGGAGGGCGGCGGCGGTGACGGGGGGGCCCGCGGCCGGAGGGGGGCTGGTGGTGGCGATGCGGGTGGGGGTGGTGGTGGTGGGGGTCCATTTCCCCGTCCTGGTTGAGCATCTGACATGGCCTCCAGGACCGGCGTGCGTGAGCTTCGCCGGCCGTCCCATTGGACTGCCGGCTCCTGGGGGGGGCCGCGGCGGCGGGGGGCTCCTCCCCCGCCCCCTCCCCCTGATGTTTGTGGCTCATTGCTGAGGTGAGATTTGACTGGAGGCTTCAGAACGCGATCATCTTCACAACGCAACCTGCAGGAAACAGGAAGGGGAGAAACTGAACTCTGATCAGCCAATCACACGGCAGCAGCTCAACACATGTAGCCATGGAGACATGATGAAGACGATGTGATGGAGGTCAGGCTGAGCACCAGAATGTTTACTGGGATTTTCACACACACACATCTCCAGGGTTTGCTGGGAAAAGTCTGATCCAGCAGCAGTGTGGAGCCGAGACTGGGCCGACTGGAGAGGATGGAAAAGCAGCAGGAAGTCCGGTAAGCAGCACAGTGCTGTGTGTTATCTATCAGAAAGGGGGTGTTTGACTAGTTTTCCAGGATAACAGACACCGTCCTGTCCTCAGTGGCCCCTTTTGGACCGAGCTGGTTCCAGTGCTGGTTCGGAGCCAGAGCCAGACTTAGCACCGGCTCCTGGCTCTCAAAACTGGTTCCATCCCTGCACCAACTCTTTCCTGGGCCAGAGTTTCAGCGCTTCACGTGGCGGCTGGGGGCGGGGCTACCTGGCCACAATGAAACAGGAAATGGATAACAAAAACAAAAAAAGGGTCGTAGGAGGAGACCCAGTGTTTCTGTTTTCCACTCAGTCGTCTGCAGAAATCCAGAATAGAAACTGGGACGCAGCGGTAACTGGCGATCCCCAAAATCAGCATTATAAATTATATTCTGTTCTTGGAAACTGGCCGGCAAACCAAACACGCACCTTGGATAAAAATGACGTAATGATGCAGCACTGGTCGACTCTTTCAGTGGAAAACAAAGCCGGTTCTTTGGAAGCACCACGGTTGAACCAGCTAAGCCCAGCACCAGCTCTGTGTTGGTGGAAATGGGGTATCAGAGGCTGATCCATTACTATCAGTTTATTATACTGCTTTAATCGGCAACACTCCTGCTTACCTCTGCTCTTTACTTAATATAACATTTATATAGATTCAATATGAATGTACTTAACAGTGATCGCAAGTTACCTTCTACTAACTACATTAATTTAGTTCTCACAAAACCCGGACAGTGCTTGGCCGTTTTGCTTTTCAGTTTGCTGCCTCGATGACTGGAACCATCTACAACTTGGCTCATTCATTCCATTCATCTCTTTCACAAACATACTGCAAAATATTGTCTCTGATTGCTGCTCCTGTTATTAATTGCTCTTTATTGTTGTTCAGTTGGAAGAAATATTTTATTATTATTATTTCTTTTTTTATCTCTCATTCATGTTCCTTCTTCATATGCTATGAAACAGTGTATGTTGTTTTTCATATTTTTTTAATATGTGATTGATTGTGTCATGGAAGTTTGGAATGTACGCCTATTATTGTTCTGATCTGTGTTCCAGTTTATTACTACAACTTTGGGTGGAAAGACTACGGAGTGGCATCCCTAACTACGATTCTAGATATGGTAAAAGTCATGTCGTTTGCTGTTCAGGAAGGAAAAATGGCCGTCCACTGCCACGCTGGCCTTGGAAGAACAGGTCTGTGAGGCTTGCTTTGAATTTCTTTTTAAGAGTTTCGGTGCTGGTTCTAAAAACGTGCATTTCCTGTTTTGTCGGCTCAGGCGTGTTGTTGGCGTGTTACCTGATCTTTACAACCCGGATGAATGCTGACCAAGCGATCCTGTTTGTCAGAGCCAAGAGGCCCAACTCCATTCAGACCCGGGGCCAGCTGCTGTGTGTTCGAGAGTTCGCCCAGTTCCTGGTCCCTCTGCGGAGCGTTTTCTGGTGCACCGAGCCCAAAGCTAACGCCGTCACCTTGTCCCAGTACCTGACCCGGCAGCGCCACCTGCTGCACGGCTACGAAGCTCGGCAGATGAAGAACGTGCCAAAGATCGTCCAGTTTGTGTGTCGCCTTCTGATCCAAATAGCAGCCAACAGAGAGTTGGTGATGGAGGAGGAGTGGCTGGAGATCCCCGACCTCACAGCCGAGGTGGAGAAGACCGTATCCCAGCAGGCCCTGCAGCAGCTTGGGAAGGAAATGAGAGGAAAGGGGATCCTGGTCCATTCTTGTGCAACTTCCACTCTGAGCCCCCCAGCTGTTCATCCCAGAGCAACTCATGATCAGCCTCTGGCCAGCGACAACGACCTGGACCCCCTGTGGAGGCAGCAGAATCCAGAAAGCCCTCTCAGGTCTTCTCTGTCCAACAACAGGAGCTTCAGTGATTCGCTGCTTCACAAATTTGGGAGTCAAACAAGCATCGAACCAATCAGCAGCCTGATCAGACCTTCGCTGTCCCACAGCAGCCTTACAGCCTGGAGCCGTCCCAGTTATGACCCCTCTCAGCAGAATGCTGCCAACAACGTTCAGGAACACAAAACGAGAGCCAAACAAGACGCCGACTTCCCTGTCCTGCATAAACGGCATCAAAGCTTGACTTTAGATGTTTCTGAGCGTGGGAAGAAATCCCTCCATGATGCAGCACCACCTGATGTGTCTCCCATGAGGAAGCCTGTCGCCGGTGACTACAAGATGTCTGCAGATGGAGGAGACCTTCCTTTCATCACCCTCCAGTCTGAGCTCTCCCCAGAGAGCAGACGGCTGCTGGTGGCCCGAGCTCTGGCCATGGACCTGATGGACATGGAGCTCCCCTCCAAGATCTCAGCATGGCAGGTACCCCCCAGTAACTGCTCTCTATACGTATATATCTATATCTATACGTGCTCATCTGTATCTGCAGGTCTGCTCTGGCAGAAATTTAGAGCTGCCTTTTCCTTTGAAGTCTGTCGCTAGTTTATGAAGTTCATCATTGGACTGTGTTGTGATGTGCAGATGGAGCTAAATTCCAGAGAGGGATCGTGGGAGAAGCTGTGCTCGGAAAGGGATCCTTTGGTTCTGTCCGGCCTGATGTGGTCGTGGTTGGAGCAGCTCAAAGATCCGGTCATTAGCAGCCAGGATGTAAAGACCCTGTCTGAGAAGAACATCAACCCACAAAATGCCCTCAACTCTCTGGAAAAGGTACCTCTCCACCTCAGCAACATGGTTTACATGACGCAGCATCTTATTTACTTTTCATTTGCCATTTCCAACTAACACAAAGTTAAAGGGACACTGTGTAACTTTTGGCCTCTTGCAATCCTAAACCTGTAATTTCACCCAAAATTGAATTTTTCGACCCAAATATCAGACTAATTTGAGTAGTAATGGATAATTTCTGGTCATAGTATAGTGCTTTATGCTTGTCTCTGAGGGCGCTGCCTTCTTCAGAAACTAGACATTGTAACTTTGCATGAACGGATCCGTCTCTAATGGATCATGTGACCTGGAGCGATTTGCTCTACAGCTATAAAACAGTGGGCTGTGCTTTATGCTACTTTTTCCTTGAAAATGTATTAAATTTGATGAAAGTACGAGGGGGAACACTGTGTTAGAGGAGACCAGAAAGAAAAAGACTGTTCAATCTTGCAGTAGTGTAGTGGGGCCTGCGAGAAGTTACAGGTTTGGCCCCCCAGTGGCCAAAAGTTACACAGTATCCCTTTAAGGAAGTATACCTTTGTATATACTGTATAGCTGGATTATAAGTTTTGACCACATAACAGAAAAAGAAAGACATGCTTCCTGAATCTTGTGTGAATTTTTCGTGGTTCTAATCATGCCTTGTTTGGGTTTAATTCTTGGTAGAGGCTTTACCTGAGTTTTTTCTGGTCATTTTGGTATGCTGCAAGCTAATGCTGGTGTTTCTCATCATGCACATAGATTATCTGTACTGACATTCAGCCAGATCCTCCTTTTTGGGGCCATGTTTAGCTCACCTGGTAAAGTAATTGTCTTTTATACAAAATTGTCTATCGTTCGTCATATCAGCTACCCCTGGATTAATTTCTAGCTTGCAGCTGAATGTCTCTCCCTGGTCTTAAATGGCTAGTAGACTTGGTAAGTTCTAAACTATAAACAATGGAGGAACAGAGCAGCAAGTTTCATCGACCAGAAGTAGGCCGTGGGAGGTTTTCGTAACTGCCAGGAATTTTCTGA
>JBAJHY010000001.1:30747830-30758909 GCA_037177095.1 Craterocephalus marjoriae | reverse complement strand
AACAGCTGTTTGACTCCCGAGTAGAGCGTTTTTGTACGCGCGGAAAAAAAGCTTCATTCTCGCGTACAAATGTATGCGCGGACGCGAAATGCTGCTGTTGGTGTGAAGACGGGGTCAGACGTATTCGTCGTGGGTCTGCGTGTACCGAAGCGTGAGGCCCGAACCGTGACGGCGCGGGACGAATACATGAACCGTTACACCCCTAGGCTGTACACTTTGAGATATTCTAGTGAGCCAGAAGCCAAGTAGTAGCCATTTACTATTTTAAGAAATATAAATTTGCATATCATGCTAATTATGCTAATTGCCCAAAGTGCACCTTTTTAGTGAATTTCATCCACTGGACCTACAGATGATCTTTCAGTCAGAAATGTTCATCGTACCCAGCATTTCTGGGTTTAGAGTTGACCTATGGGAGCTTCCAGAGGAGTAGTCTGAGCTCTGTTTAATATTTTTTTCAAAAAGCTATTTTGTTTACAGAGATTTCATAATCCATCATATTAATAGTTTTTTGTTGTGTTTGCTTTTATTTGTTTAGTTATTTAAGATTTCTCCCAGTTTCAGTGAAAATGTTTGACAAATGAAGGAAGAAAATTGTCTCAAAATCCCACCATGGCTTCGTGCAGTATTGTGGTTTATCATTTCTGAGCCGATTAACGGCAGAGTGAGAAGTGTTATGGTGACGGGCGTGACGAGAGAAAGATGCTGAGACGTTCCAGCGCTGTCCCCCCCAGGCCTTCGTCATCGCCTTCACTTCGGACTTCATCCCTCGGCTGGTCTACCAGTACACCTACAGCCCTGACGGCACCCTGCACGGCTTCGTCAATCACACCTTGTCTTACTTCAACGTCAGCAACTTCGAGGCGGGAACAGCTCCTCTGCAGCCGAACCACCTGGGCTACCCTGTCTCCGTGTGCAGGTAGGGCTTGGTTTGTGCTAATCTGCAGCCGTTTGCACGGGTTGGGGTTGAAGTGGTGACATGGTCTCTGTTTCCAGGTATAAGGACTACAGAGAGCCTCCGTGGTCCAGCACGCCTTATGAACTGTCCAAGGAGTTCTGGGCCATCCTGGCGGCCCGCCTCACCTTCGTCATCGTCTTTCAGGTTTGCAACGACACACAAACGACTCCTTCTACCCCTTTGCCATGAAGTCTCCATCAGAAAACCCTCACTTAACAAAGAGGACAGTTAACCGTCACAAAGGTGGTGTTAGACTGGTGGACAAAGGACAAAGAACCCTGTCCGGTGGAGGTGCTCAGTGGTCGATACTAGACCCATGTGAAAGACTCCAGTGGGCCTCATGCTCTAACAAGAGTGTTATTACAGAAGTTAGATGATGCAGTACACATGTAACTGGGGCAGATGGCTGGAGAGAAACCCCCCCGTTTTCCCCTACCACCGACTAAAAGCCTCCCTCAGCCCCTCCTTTCAGATGACCACTCCTTAGCTGCTAATATTCCACAACAATAGAACCTTAGTTCCTGTATCTCCCTCAGTTTCACGAGGCATCTTCTAAAAGTGGTCTAATCTGCTCATTTCAGGCTCGTTTATTTTTTATAACTGAGTCCACAGGGGCAGGAACCGATCCAGCGTCTTCCACCAACCTGTTTATCTATTGGAATTCATTAGAAGGATAACCCCTGAGAGGCATCGTCTCATTTTTGAGGGGCTCCTCACCAAAGTTAGACTGTTGTACAGCTAACAAAATGCTAAATATGAAACAGTCACAAGGCAGACGATTCAGACCCACAAACAAAACTTAACTCCACCAACCAAAGAAAAGGAAAAGAAGAATGGGGAGAAAAGAAGCTCTGTCTGCTGGCCGAAATAAACCAGCTTCTCCAGAACAGATGGAACACAACTTGGATAGATAGATTCTGTATCACAGAAAGATGAACGATATCATGAGCATCACAGCATCAGCTGTTAGGTACTTCCCCCCAACAGTGCCAACAAAGATCAGGAACCAGAGCAGTTTGATGAGAAGAATGTACAGATTTTCCTACAGGTGTGCTGTGAAGTGATGGGTCCACCTGCCGACGGTAGATTGGTCCAGTCTGGAGGAGCTTTGCATTTAAATAGTCGCCCACCAGTTTCTACCAGTTCATTTCAGACGCATCCTCTCCGTAGGGCCTCAGATCAGACATACATAATAAAGGCTGATGCTTCGTGGCGGAGGTTTTGCTTCATTATGTGTGTCTAAAGGCAGAACTCGTAAACAAACACAGTTAGAAGATGGATGGAAACAACATCTAGATAGTGCAGCTTGGATCTGCTATGGAGGAAAAAGAATCAGGTGTCAGGCTGCAGAGTTCGCTGCTGGTATGTCGGCTGACCAGCCGGCGCCGTGTCCAGGGACAAAGCGTACAGGTGACCGCTAATAAGTCTATTTTCCAGCCGTTTCAGTGTCAGCCCTGCTGCCGTTATCTGGTAGATGCAGCTCACTGGCTCCGGCACACGGCAGAGGTCTGACTCAGACAGCTTTGATGAATTTTTCTGCGTGGGTCCATCGATTGTTCCATATTTAACCTTTTATAAATACTTGCCTTTAAAATGCCTGGAATGTCCCTGTTTGGGATCTTTCTTTTCAGTGATTTTACAGTTATTTTGTCATTTTTAATCTAATGCCTCAAAACCAAAAGTCACAGAAATGCCAGATCTGAGTTAAAGTCAAAACAACAACAACAACTTCCTTCTTTCGTCCTCCCAGCTCAGAGAGCCGGACTTGCTGCGACCAATCATGTCACGAGTTCCTGCTGCAGAAATACGAAAACGTCTCAAATCTCGCCGTGACTGCCACCGTCTCTCGTTTCACCATCACTCCCACAATCCCCCATTCATTGGCTGCTGTGGTGCTTTTTTTGTTGAAGAGTTTCTGCTTATTTCTGTCCTATTTGCTAGAAAAGCCCGTTTTTACCGTTTCCTTCTTCAGCAAACGTGACGTAACAAACGGGAAACGGTGCTGTTCATCGTCTATCGCTGGTTTCACTCGGACAAACGGGTTGAAGTCTGTCTGTAGGCTGAGGTTGGACCTGAGACGCTCGCTCGTCTTCCATCGGACATTTCTCGGGGGCTGAGAGACATTTCCGTTAACGTTTCCTTTTAACTCTTTGCCTTCCAGAACGTGATCATGCTCATGAGCGACTTCGTGGACTGGCTGATCCCGGACATCCCGAAGGACATCAGCCTGCAGATGCACAAGGAGAAGATCCTCATGGTGGAGGTCTTCATGAAGGAGGAGCAGGGCAAGAGGATAGCAGCGCGGGGCAGCCAGCGCCATGACAACGGCAGCCATGACAACGGCACCAGCCCCATGTCCGACAGCCTCAGCCCCCTGCAGCCCCGCTCCCGCCACGCCAGGGCCGGCTGGTAATGCCCCCCCCCCCCAGGCTGGTTTCCCCCTTTCCTGCAGAGCTCCTGCTGCGTTTACGTGGACGTTGCAGGACTGGAACTTTCCTCGCGCCGTTTTGCTGAGTCAGCGTCCACCTGAGGGGGCGGGGCCATGTCTTCCCTGACCCTCCCCGGTGGGACCTCTCTTACAGCAGACATGAATCCGTCCAGATGGTCCTCCTGACAGAAGACTTGCTCTCATCAGTGTTCGTGGCTTTTTATCTTTTTGTTTTTGCATTTTTCTGAACGAAAGCAGGAAGTGTTGATGTATTTTCCATGTGCACCGCGCCCCGGTACGACTTCCTGTTCCCGGGATGGACGGCAGGTCTCGGAAGACGTCCGGCATCCACTGACCTGCTGATTTGTACAATAAAGACGACCGTTCATCATTTTTAAGCAAACAGCCGAGCGGTGATCCATGCTGGAAGCACACGTTTGTTCATCCCTTCAATTTGAATCCTGAACCTCACGACATTCCAACATTTGTACCGACGACTTTCCAACATTTGTACCGACGACATTCCAACATTTGTACCGACGACTTTCCAACATTTAAACAGACGACTTTCCAACATTTAAACCGACGACTTTCCAACCTTTAAACCGACGACTTTCCAACATTTACTGCTACATTAGGGAAGTGTCACTGTGCACACTCTAACTACAGCACACACACACATTTAAGCCCCTTGATCTTTCTGTATCTGGTGATGCAGCCTGCTACGCTGAACCTGTAATCTACATTTTAAACACTTGGAAACATTTGTTGCTCAGTGTTGGGGTTCAGTAAAATATGGTGACAACTAGAAAAACAAACGGCAGCAACTGTGGCGGACACCCACAAGAGAAAAATTAGAGCTTTCATGGAAATATTTTCCACCTCAACAATTCAGTATATATTACATCATAGGTCTGTGGGAAGATGTTGGTTATACGAGTTTGTTTGCAGGTTGAGACTGGTTTCACATCACTTTAATCTTTTCTGGGTCGCCAAGGTCAGCTAAACTGCTTTGAGTTTATTTTTAGAAGATTTCTTATTGTATTTATTTTTCTTGTGCATTAGTGAAAGGATTTATTTATTTATTCATTCATTCATTCATCAGTTAAAATTAAAGGCACAATAATTAATGTCTGAATATTAAGGATGTTGTTTTGCAATACTTTATTACATTGACATACACAAGACATTAGTGCATTTGTGTAATATTTGAGAATGAAGACACAAGTTGCTACTTAAAATTCTATCTTGATGCGTCTTAGAGCAGTGTTGGCGTTGAGGCTACAGGAAGTGGAAGTTAACAGATGCTTTGCATTGCATCACTATGGTTACACATAGACTTACATTTTAACAAGCTTCTGCCTTCCTGTTTTTTTTCAGGCTGTAGTCTGCAGAGTGTTAGTGGAGGACAAATACGGATGATGCAGAATAAAGGTTTGATCTGTCGCTGCACAAAGCGGCAGATGCATCAGCAGGAGGAGGACATGCTTCCACTGCACTAATCTCACTAATTACTAAGTTGGAACATTTTTATGTTTCTGTGCAAACCCATTCATGTAGTGAAAATGGCCTTTCTTCTAGCCTAACACGTTTTAGAATCCTGTCACCCAGCGGGTTGGTCATTTTAAAAGGAGGGGAAACTCCGCCCACTTGGCAGCTTGGTTGTCCAGGGAGAAGATGGTGTTCTGTACCTCACAACTCTGTAATGTGCTGGAATAAACCAGCTCAGTAGGATAAAACAATCTGTTTGTGTCTGGTTTAAGAGGCCAGAGAAGATGTGTTGGAGAAGCTCAGATAGGAAAAAGAACATCAGCAGCCATATGACGACGTCTGAATCAGTGAGTCATTTATCACAGCCTCCCACCATCCATCAGAGAATCATGAGACAGCACATGTTTTAAAATCAAGTGGAATGGTAATTCACCTGAGACGATCAGGATCTGACAATGATAATGAACGCTTACTAAAATGTCCGCTAACACCATTAGCAATGGACAGATATGAATTGATGATAATGGTGTCACTAAATTAATGACATAGTGATTTATTAAGTGAAAAAACAGCTTAGAAAACGTTCTGCACTATCTTTACAAGTTATTTACTTCCTTACTCCACGTATTCCACAAAACTGTGGTTTTGTTTTGCTCAGTGTGTTTGCACTTTGCAGATATTTGCAGGCGAGCGAGTTGTGAAAAGTGGTTCGGTTTGCGGTTCGGGTAAGATTATTTTACACCTCAGCAGGTGGGAAAAAAACAAAGACTGTAAAATGAAGGGAAAAAAATACGTCCATACACCTCTGATGCAGAAAGTATGCAGCTGGATCAAATAAAGGTATAAAATAAATTGTAGCCTGCAAGTGTCAATGATTTTTTAGATTTTTAATATTTTATTTTAATTTAAACAAATGTCCTAAACTGTGAAAACTGTGAAACTGGGGGGTGATGCAGAGGATTCTAGGTAATTGTGTGGTTAATAATTTTGCATATCGGCTGACACTGTAGTGAATTCGTCTGCACCGCATACAACTAATTTTCCCTGCAGCCAAGCAATGTAATGTAGTCACTAGGCCTATGTGATCTTCGGTGTTAGTGGTTATTTCTGGTCATCAGTGATGTTAGTGCAGATACCCTTTGAAGTGTTCAGCATCATATTAATTCAGTTTTATGAACTATTTGCAGCTCAGCCATCAGAAGATTTCCTCTTTGGTTTACTCTTAGCACGTTAGGAGTCCTCCCAATGACTCCCAACCATTTTCAGGTTTAGAAGCTACTTCTAGCGCTAAAATGCGTTGTGAAATACTCTTAGGGGAACTCCTAAAGTTGGGACCGACACGCCCACTTTTTCTAGGAGTTCTAAATCAGCCTGTTAGGACCTACTTTTAGCCCTAAGATTCTTTGTGAATACGGGCCCAGGTCTTCACAACCAATCCATCGCGGCGTGACACTGGATGCATTGGCGGCCTCGGTACACGCGTGAGTGCATTGCGCACATTTTAAGCCTGTAGATTGGCAATTTTACGAAGATTCTCAAGCAAATTTTTATGACTGTCCCCAGATTTACTGTAAAAAAATATCTAGATATGAGAGTATGCACTTTCCTAAGCCAAGGAACAGTTAATGAAATGAAAACTTTTCCCCTTTAGATGTGCTGAAGGACTTACAGGGCTATGGTTGATAAAAGTCAAGCTGCATTCTTGCATGATATGCAAAACTATTTTTGCACCACGGCCACGTCCAACTTTGTATGTGGTTGGAGGAAGCAAAGCTGGCAGCTGCTTCAGAGCAAGTTCTCCAACAGCATCTGTAGGAAGTAATAGGTACAGTATTAATATGACATGGAATGGTATACCTGTGACTTTGTCCCCATATAGAGAAAGACAGAAGCAACCAGGAAGAAATCATATTTACACATGATCAGCATATATCCATATAATGGGAGTGTTCGGGCCAAATGACGCTCGGCCTCTAAATAAGGCATTATCTGCCACAAAACTCATTCATTTTCCCAAGTTGTTTGCAAATACTAGTCCCGTCCCTCCGTGAACTGGATGCAGCTTGTACTTGTTTTGTTGTTGTTATTCGGGGGTCCTTTCAAGCCTCTTGACCATAGGTGCCACGGCGATGACGTCACTACCATGCGCCATGGAAAAAGGGCGAATTCACTCATCGATCACTCCGAACTGTAGGACGGTCCGCTACATTGTATTTTTACGATTTGGAAAAACACAAACCGTACCATGTTGCTATTATCTTAGCAAGTAGCCTACCGTCCTACAGCACAGAGTATGGAGGAATATTGTCAAGTTTTTGTGGACTTTTTTCAACGGGCACCATTCGACATCATTGTAGCCGAACCGAGGCAAAACAAAAACCTCCCCATATCTCAGGCTAAATGATGAATATCAACAAAGCGCTCTTAAGTGCCAATCTGCATGTGGGTGAGTAAAGATCCCTGCCTACCTGATAGCCACAATAGGTTACCCTGCCCCCCTTTCCCCACCACACACATGAGCAATGTAATGATCAGTAAACCGTGGATTTTTATCTGAAACTACACATACCTGAGACACTCCCTCTGCTAAACGTTGACAAAGTGGGCTCCAAGTTCCCTGCAAATGTGTCCTTCATCCTTCCTGGTGAGAATGATCA
This sequence comes from Craterocephalus marjoriae, assembly GCA_037177095.1. Taxonomy (NCBI): domain Eukaryota; kingdom Metazoa; phylum Chordata; class Actinopteri; order Atheriniformes; family Atherinidae; genus Craterocephalus; species Craterocephalus marjoriae. The sequence goes on along the minus strand of JBAJHY010000001.1, from coordinate 30,751,375 downwards.
AGTGTTCTAAGAATGTCGCCAGGTGTATTATGTGTAGAATCAAAGCAGTATGTGTAATTGAATATTACTAAATCTGATGAGGAATGAGGAATGTTCAGCAACCACACATCTGATTCAGTAACTGATAAGGCAATATTTTCATTAAGATGAGATGGTGGTTCCAGGGTTATCTCAAGCACCAGCAGGCAGAGAGAACCAGGTCTGGGTGGGCTCATCTCATTTACTGGTGTTACTCCTCAAAAGAAGTATTATAACTATTCAGGGTATATGCAGGAATCATGAAGTTAATTTCAATACCCTTTTTAGACTTTTTAAAGACTTTCCAAATAACTTTTAAGACCTCATCGCCACCGCAAGATGTGATCAGTAACGCATCTTTTGCTTGATCACAGCCCTCTTAGGACCAAACCAAGTATCCCTACTCTGGGTCACAATTCAACATTTATAAAAGCATAATTTCACCAAGCGTCTCCATGGTGATTAGGTCTGTCATAATACCACCAGATGTGAGAGAGGGTTAAAAAGCTGATGATAATGATGGAAAAAACTGATAAAACTGATGATTTGGCTAAAACCATTTTCCTAATCATTGAAGCCTTTGTGCAGACGTCATTCACCCAGTGTAAACAATTCATAAAATATATCATCGGCTGTTTGACAAGATTTTTCCATCACTTTTTTCCATCAGATGATCACTTTAGCTGTATAATCAGTTAAATATTTCATTAAATCTAGACCTTTTAAAAAAATCAAATTTTCCTAATTTTTCCTGGCCAGTTCCCAAACATCTGGCCCCCATCAAAACTTTTTTTTAGATCTTCCCCTAAAAAGCTTTAGTATTAAACATTTCGGAGGGATAGCTAGTTCCTTCCATGGCTGAATAATATAAAAGACAACAAAAAAGAAAAGAAAAAAAACATGAAAGAGTCAGTGCTATCACAGATCAGCTGATCACCAAATGCGTATTCAAAGGAGCTAAGTGACTATCAGCCAAGTTTGTGCAAAACCGGCAGGGAAGATGTCGGTGTTGATCCGGACAGTGTGGACGTTAAAACACCTCATCACCAATCCGGGTACGACGCCCACTTTACAACAGACTTCAGATAAGATGGGAAAGAATAAAGCTGGAAAGCATGATCTAAACCAAAGGCAGGTTTACTGAAATATACCTGTGGGCCGGGGAAGGGGAGGGGGTAATGTCGTAGCTCTGCTGCTAGTTCAGCTGTCCTGTAGCCTGGTCGTGGTGTGTCTGCGGTGTCCCAGCTGCTGCTGCCAACGCAGTCTGGTGCTGAAGCAAACTGAAGCTAAGCTAACCGCAGCCTCTCTGTTGTTCTCAGCATTAGGCACGAGTCATTGTTTAACATTGTCCAAATCTAACCGGGAAAAAGTGTTTCGTCTTCATTATTGGACTGTTTCGCACCAGGAGGATGATGTTCGCTATCACAATATGCATGATGTTGCGGATTTGTGCGCGACTCAGGGCGCGAGGCCGACACTATTTAATAAGCGGAACGTGTCACGTCTTTGTTTTTATTTATCAGTTAGTGTCAGGTAGAAAATGATCATCTTCCTCCAACTTACTTTTATCAAATTTGCTGCAGATGCAGCTGTGTAAACAAAAATTAGGTTTGTTTTGATTTCACACGGACTGTAACTTTTAAGTGCCACAAAAACTCTCACAGATTACAAAAGGAAGATCAGCAGTGCAGTCAGCATCTGTACCTGACGAACTGAACAGTTTTTATGCCTGCTTTGAGAGCACCTCTCCAGCTGTTGTGGTGCAAAAGGCTCAGGAGGACCTATGATATCCAAGGCAGACGTGTGTAGAACTTTAAAACGGATTAACACACGGAAGGCTCCTGGACTTGACGACATTCAACGTGTGTGCAGATCAGCTGGCAGATGTCTTTGCAGACATTTTCAACATGTCGCTGCTCCAGTCTGTAGCCCCAACATGCTTCAAGAAGACCATCATTGTCCCTGTTCCCAAAAAAACGGAAATCCAATGCCTGAATGACTTCCGCCCAGTAGCACTCACCTCCATCATCATGAAGTGCTTTGAGCGGTTAGTCAAACCATTCATCACCTCCTCCCTCCCGGACTTACTGGACCTGCTTCAGTTTGCCTACCGGCCCCATAGGTCAACTGAAGATGCCATCGCCCTAACCCTCCACACTGCCCTCTCCCACCTGGACCATAAGGACACGTATGTGAGAATACGTGTCACCCCAGTCACAGACTGTTATGCCTGCTGCCGTCCGTCCGGCGGTTCCACAGCACTCGAGCCAGAACCAGCAGGCTCAGGGACAGTTTCATTCTGCAGGCCATTGGACTCTTAAACTCTCATGCTGCGTTCAGACCAAACGCTTTTTGTGCGTCAAAGAAGCGCTTAACGCTCAAAGCCCGACGCGTGGTCACTTTAATGTCTGACGCTTGATTTCCAGCGTCAAGACGCGCTTAACGCGCTTCGAAGTCTAGACTATCAAGAAATGTCAACGCTGTTGACACGCGTCAGCAGGATTTTCCTTCAGTTTTTTTACAGAGTGGCGGATGCCACAGAAAGAGAGAAACACGACTTTTATATTATAAATCAGAGAGAGAGAGAGAGGCACGGCTTCATGTGATCAATCAGCGTCACGGCTTCATCATTCAATAAGCTGAGCTGGTCATCTCCACGCCGTGTGTTCTGGAGCAGCACGCTGATGAGCGGCTTCCAGTGCTATTTCCATCTCACCCCGGCCCAGACTGAGACCTGCTGACCCGCATCAGTGCTGCATCACCTTCCAGGATACCAACTACAACCAGATTGGCACACAGCAACCATACATTCCTCATCTGTTTACTGAAGACTCTGGGTTTCCTCTGCCTATCTATGCTGCTTCGTCAGCGCCTGGCTGCTCTGATTGGTTAACGCCCCGCGTCAAGCTGCAAAAGTTTAACATTTCCAACTCTGGCGTCGGACGCGCGTTTCGCGCGTTAAAAGCTTAAAACGCCCAAAACGTGCAGCGCCTGAAGCGCGAAAAGCACCAAGACGCGCAGCACGTAACGCACTGCAAGCGCCGCAGGCTCCCCCGACGCTCGTCGGCCATTGACTTTGCATGTAAACCTGACGCCTTTGACGCCCAAAAAGCGTTTTGTCTGAACGCACAACACCACCACTTAATAGTACCACCATCACTTCTTGTTGTATATATTTTTCTATTGCATATATGTTACTCTATATTATTTATTTTAGCTTAACCTATTTCTTTTTTTCTCTTTGTTAAGCGAGAGAGAGAGAGATATGTATGTGTATATATATATGTGTGTGTATGTATATGTATGTATGTATATATATGTGTGTGTATGTTTATTTGTATATAGTTCAAATTCAAATTTTATTACAGACTTGCAGTCCAGAAGGTTCATAAAACAAAGAGATAAAAAAGAAAATACAAAGACAATGAAAAAATCACAGAAACAATTACGCACAGAAGACAACTATACCAGTGCCTCCATAACGAGGACTGATAGCGGACACCACTGTGGGAAATGTCAACCAACGA
>JBAJHY010000001.1:30692677-30705709 GCA_037177095.1 Craterocephalus marjoriae | reverse complement strand
CTCACAGATGAGAGGCAGGCGGCCCAGCAAACAGATGAATCCTGTAAGAGTGGAAATGATGGGGGTCGGGTTTTTTTTCACTCATTTTCAGATAAATGTGATTTTTGTTTGTTCGATCATTGAGCAGAAAATGGCTCCTAACTGAGGGGATGAACCTGCGTCGCCACATAAAAGGCAACTTAGCAAAAACTCAACTTTGAATGGATCTTTCCAATTAATGTGTCCCAAAGACACATTAGTGGCTCCCATTTCTTTAGTTGCACTTCTGAAAACAGCAAAGACAACACCGTTAACCCCTTAATGCTGTATGTATCACGTTTACTACAGTTTTGACCTTTCTGCATCACTTCATGTGAAATCTTTGCTCAAAACTCTGTTGTACACAGTCTGATACTTGTCTTCTGCCCCTGGTGGACACAATAATGCACTACAGCAACACTGACACATCACACCGTAATAAATAATAAATACGTCAAAAAGTTTTTGGTTTAGGGTTAATGGACAAGATGATTTCCAGAGTTATGGATGTCTCAGCAATTTTCTTTGAATTAGCTTGAACAAACAGATTACAAGTGGAACAGGTTGAATTGGCTAGAATTGATTTGTGCAAATATGTCTACCTCCGCCATCGCTTTGCAGAGAACGGAACAAAAGGCAGGAACGTCCGAAGAAAATCTTTGGAAAGTCCTTTAAAAAGTCTGGAGAACTACTCCTGAAGACTAGGTGCAGAAATGTGTGCAGTTTGGCCGGCTGAGCAGCAGCAGAAGCTCCTGATACACGATGCAGCCGACACAGGATCGCATTCTGGCCTGGGACCCTTTGCTTTATTTAATCTGTCCTCTGACCCTCTTCCTGCCAAGCTACTGTTAAATAAAAGCCACTGGAGCCAAATAATCCTTCAAAAAGTGAAATTACAAAATAGTTTGCTTAAAAGGGTTGAATAATAAAACTGCTTGGACCAGATTTTAATTTTAAAGTCCTTAGAATTGCTAAATCTTTCTTACCACATCAAATAATGCAATTTCCTGTATTTTTACACATGTTCTAACAAATAACCATTTATTCCTGTTTTTACGGCATTAAGAAGTTGGCTGAAGACTTTTTCTCTGGATAGAGCGGCAGAATGAAGGATCACAGTATCTGGTTCAAGAACAATTTTTACATTTTCTTCTACCTGCAACATGATAATTGTAATTTTCCTGAAAACCTAGACCGGATAAATCACACACAGACCTGTCAACGCTGATGGCACAGAGGTTGAATATGGATGCGGTGCACAGCATCACATCCATGGTCATCAGGCCATCACACATCGCCATGTTCAAGGTCCAAACTCCACCCTGAAACTGCTCACACACACACACACACACACACACAGAGGCAAACAGACGGCCACTCATTAGCCACCCACATCTCAGAGTCAACATGAGCAATCCTCTCTCTGATGTTAAACATTCCTCATGTAAAACACAACGCCATGCCCGCTCTTCCTCCCCCTCCCCCTCCTCCTCCTCCTCCTCAGGTGAACATGGCAGGCTTTAAATTGAAAACTGCCTTCCTTAATCCAGCGTCTGCATGCAGACTGGTGCAACACCCGGCAGGTTACCTCGCTGTGACTGCTGGCACAGGTAACAAGATCACAAATGCAGCTAATTAAGGGAGATTTATGGGGAAGCCTCAGCAGGGAATCTCTGGGATATTTAAATGGACAGGCGAGTGGGGAGGCAGCTTTGGCATAACAACCTTTAAACCTTTTCTTTTTACCTGAAAATACTGTTTCCATGATTTAATCTCTCCTCATGGCTGCTCCAATAGGAGACTTGATTGTAATGAAGGCCTCTGATTTGTATCACCAAGGATCACTTTTTAGTTTCCACCTGATCAAATCTTTCCAATTAATCAAATCAATCAAATCAAACATGTTTGCTTTTTTTCATGCTAAATATTTCCACTTTTATCAACTTGTCTGCAAGTGAAGCACTTTTTTCATTAGTTGCCACATTTTTAGTGGACATTTTGCAAACGTCTTGCATCTTAACTAAAAAAAACAAAAAACATGAAAAAGTCTTTTCATGGATGTTCTGCCTCATTTTCGGCTATTTTTGCATTCATTTGTAATTCTGTGGTGACTATGTTTGCAGACAGTTTGCACATCATTGCTGTAACTTGCATCTATATGGTGTCTTTTGCACCGAATTATCCATTTTCTTATTTTATATTCAATTAAAATTTGCTTGTCAATCAGAATCTATTAGTTAAAAAAAAATCTATTTATAGTCATTTGTATTCTTATGTAATTCTGTATCTATTTATAGTCTTATGTTCTTTAGGCTTTATCTGAAGACTTTTCAGGGATTCTATAACAAGTCAGTTTGCATGGATTTGTAGTCTTTATTTCCAAGGTATTTTTGTCTATTTCTTGTCTTTGTGCATGTCATTAATGATCATTGCATGCTCTTATTTATGATCTACTGGGCTTTGTGGTTGTTTTGCACCCACTCTAAATATTAAATGAATAATATTTTTCAACTTTTTCCAGTCATTCTCTATTTCTTGAGTAGGTTTTTATAACCTTATTGGTGTTTTTGGCGTCTTTTCTGCTCACTCCGTTTTGTGTCTTCATTGTCTTATCTATAAATAAGAGAAGATGGGTGTTTTTTCTTCTTCTTGCCTTTCACTGGTTTATCCATTGCATCCTGTTAACTGAAAAAAAGGATCTGAACTGCTTTTGTTTCCAGTGGAGCTGACGTCAGTGACTGCCGCACAAAGACGCTTCTATGCACACATTAGTTTATTTTAATGGCCTGAATGTTGACCATTTGGCCCGTTAAATAATTGTCCATATCTGCTTCTTACCTCTGCATAAACGAAGAGCGGCAGGACCAACACCGCTAGCAGCAAGTCTGCAAACGCCAGACTCACTATGAAGTAGTTGGTTGTCGTTTTTAAAGCCTTCTCCAGGTAAACGCTAAGGCACACGAGCACGTTTCCATCAATGACGGTCACAATAAGTAAAATCCCGAATATGAGCGCAGGGAAGTTGTGGTGCGTGACCTCGGCCGCCGGCAGCGTGTGGTTAAAATCGGTGAGGTTGCCAGACATGGTCCCCGGTGTCGCGCCGTGCGCCGCAGACTGACGTGCTCCTTGTCCGACGGAGAGCGGCTCTCTTCGGAGTAGTTCTCATCTATAAACCGGATCAAACAGCCCCGATAGAAGCCAGGAGGTTCCAGGTGCGGTCGGTGTAAGCCCTCCGGTGGAGATGCGCGCGGTGAGCTCGGTGCGCTCCGCTCTCCAGGCGCAAAGCCGCACAGCGCGGTTGCTGCGCTTTACATCAGCTCACGGTCGGCCCTCCTTAATATTTTGTCGCTTGTTGAAACTTCTGAACTCACGTTGCATTATCGTTTTCCCCGCCGTCTCCCGACCTGCTCCTGCGGGAACAAGTTCGCACAGTGGACGAATCAGAAGGCAAGAGCAAATCCGTCCGCACAAATCTTCTTAGCGGAGCTCTGCTCGCGGTGTGTGAACATTCTCAGCAGGGGTGCAGAGGCAGGTTCAGGTCACAAACAATGAGGTAATCAAATACTGAGATAAAGGCCGTAGCAATGAACGCAAAACTGGGTGAAACAGATATCCAGGTGGTAGTAAGATAAACTTAGCCTATAAATGAACTGTTTCTTTGTATTGATTGTGTTAGTATGACAACCCAGGGATGTCTAATTCTGGATCTGGAGGACCACAATCCTGCAGGTTTCAGATGTTTCCCTGCTTTAACTTTCCTAATTCAACCTAAGAGCTCATTATCAGTCGGGAATCCATTTGATGTTAATCAGGTGTGTTGGAGCAGGGAAACATCTAAAACCTGGACCGGATGTCACAAGTAATCAGTTTTCAATTAAATTAAATTAACCTTTATTGGTTTGGGGCTAATTCACAACAAAATCATCTCAAGGCCATGTCGAAACAAAATTGAATCAGTCTTCTGGTTTTTGTTTTTAGTTGAAGTTTAATCCTGATGTGATTTTCATTAGTATCCGTCCAGTAGAGGCAACAAGACACCCGACATGTCGCAGTTGCTCCTGTGATATGACCCTTCATCTTTCATTCACTGGATGGTCTGTTTGCTTTCTATCAGCATTTCACACTAGACTTCCCTTGCAACCGGGACCAGAACAGGAACTAGAAGCATCTAGAACCAGGACCAAAACAGGAACTTGAAGTGGACATGAGCGGTCCGGCACCAGAGTGGATGGATTCCCAATATGTCGCTTCCTCACAGCAGCGTCGAGCCAGATTTTGATTTTATTACATTCATTTAAGAGACAGAAACTTGGGATTTTATTTCACATTTAGGAGGGAAAAGAGGGGTAAATGAGTTGGTTTCTTGTGTGTGTGTGTGTGTGTGTCTGTAACTGTGTGAGATGAGGATTGCAGGAAAGCATTATGCATTAAATCTGTTTTTATTATGCAAAAAGACTGCCTGATAATTAAACGTTTATTGTTTCTAATTAAAATAAATAAATAGATAAATAAACCAACTGCATTACAATCTCCCTAAGGGGATAAATTAAATATAGTTTCATTCTTTAATAGACAAGCTATTTATAATTTCCTAAAATTGGATAATTTACTGAAAAACATATTTTTCATAACCCGGTTTTGTCCATGCATGTTTTATTTTGAAATGGTCAACCCGGAAGTGCGCTCCGCTGTATTTGCCGCTAGCTTGATCGTCGTGTCCTGCTTTCGACCAGTGCTCAGTGAAAACATCCAGGTAAACGCTTTGGCTTCGCGCTCCTCCGGTTAAGGCTTGTGTTATTGAACCGTGTTGACTCCGAGTTACTCCCGCCGCCATCAGCGCGAGACGCTGCCGTTACTTTCAGTTTGACCGTCCGGGAGTAAAGTTCACTTCTGTTAGCCAGCATGGCTAACCACGAACTAGCTGCTAGTCGCAGATTAGCCCGCTGTTGCGTGACACCAGAAGCGTGACTGGCGGGAAGCTAGTCTCCACATCATCCAGGATAACATCTGACTCGTGTCTGATCAGGGTTTACATTACAGTTTATAGCCGGGGCTGATTTACTGTCCCAGGACTAAATGCTTGCTAAGCTAAGTGGCTAACACGACCCGGAACAGGGAGCAGAGACCCACGCGCGCCGTCCTGGCTGCGTGGAAAACGTCACATCGGATCCCCGCTCCGGTTTGAGGGGGTCCCCGTGGGTCGGTTCATCAGAAATTCCGGCGGTGATTCGGGTTTAAAGCCGCCGTGTTTACTCCGGCCGGCCTGCATGCTCCAGCTTTTCTGCTACTTTCAGAAGTTGGTCAGTGTTTCCTGTGTGCGCGCGGCGGAGGCACGCAGGAAACCGAAGCTACGCTGATATTAGTAGGACAGGGTGGTCTGCACAGTTCCTGGTAAGTCAGAGAATAATATGAGCAGAGTTAACATCGACACTTGATTATACATGTGCTGTTTTTCAGGCTAATACCCAGGCTAGCTTCGGTTAGCTGTCCTGCTAGGAAGCTAACTTCCGGCAGCCTGACAGGTCAGCGCGTGTTGTTGTTTGTGAGAGAAAAGTCAGACCAGAGGAGTCCTGCTGGTGCAGTCTCCGGGGTCATGGTGCTGAACAGACACCGGGTCATCAGCCCGTCACAGGGTCGCCACACAGAGAGACCGACCGATCTCCTTACTGGACCCGAACTGGGAAAATGTGATGTTGTGTGATCACGAGTTATTACATCTGTAGGGAATGAAAAGACTAGAAAAACAAAAAATATAAAAAGTTTATTATAAGTTAGGTTGCTTAGGGTAGATGCTTTACAGCTGATTACCTCCTCCTGGTCATTCATGTCATTAGAAGTTCCTGTAGTTCATCTCAGCCGTCACACACCGAGTCCATGTTTCCCCTGGAGGACAATAACTTCTATTCTATTCTGTTTCATTTTAACTCACTACAAACCAAGATGCTGTGTGATCATAAATCGGTCCAGAGCTTCATGTTGGACCCCTAGAACACATTTAAGTTCATTGTCCCATTCCTTTGCTGTCAGTCTTTTATTAGAGTTTTCTAGTTTTTGTTTATATTTCATCTTGAACTTGAATCCTGTTTCCTTGAGTTTCTTCTCCAGCTCTTCATCCCCGACTTCAACATGAAACAACTCAGGTGTTTTCCCTTCCTTCTTCCCTTAGAAAAACCGGTCCATGCGTTTATTTTTAGTAGACTAGACTATGTTGCTGTCCATACAGGTCCTATCAGACAGCTGCAGTTAGTCCAAAATGCTGCTGCTGGAGTATCATATACCATGTAAAAGCAAAAATCAAGCAAAAGTAACCTTGAATTGTCATGTACATGAAATGTGCTGTACAAATAAGCTGAGAGAGGACACATTTAGCTTCATGCAAATGTAAATGTGTGAACGAACAAGAAGATAATAACAAACACGCACTGTTTGTTTCTTTCTAGACGGATGCTAAATGTTTTCATACCATCTGAAGAGATTAGCTTGACTTACTTCACATAGATGAAAATAATGACGTTTGGCAGATGAGGTGTTTTTCCTCATCAGTGACGCATTCGTTGTTGAAGGTGATAACAGCAGAGACCGTCTGAATGATGGGGGGGCTTGGGAATATAAACACCCGGCCCACAGCTGTAAAAACTACATGCAATACATGAATAAAACCATTTTTTTTACGTTCCAGCCTCTGTTGGGCCCTCATGGAGACGTCTGGAGTTTGTGAGATCGATCTGGCGGGCAGAAGAATCGTGGGGGGGGATTCTCCGCCTGAGCTGGACAGCCCATGTCAGGTAAACGTTTCTGTGCGTCCGGTCTGCTGGAAGGAAGCTCCGCGCTCGTCGCTCGCATGAAGCGTCCCAATGAAAGCAGCTGAGCGTGATGTGTGTGATGTGTGTGTGTCTGCCACCAGGAGGACGATGCCAGGTTTCATCTGGCTTTGTGCTGCGCTGAGGAGGAAAGGGGGGAGACTCCGGGCAGAGAGGACAGTCCCAGTGACCTGGGGGAGGCGGAGCTTGATCCTGGAGGAGACAGTAAGACTGGAGAGGACAAGGCTTTTGGTAGGAGCACCACGGTGCATCTTACAAGACCACCGATGAAGACGCTTCTGTCTGACTCCGTGTTGTCCTCATGCGTGCTCCAGCCGGCATTTAGCATGGCTGTTAGCCCATACGTCCACCGGGGGGCAGTGCCGCTTTAAAGGCGGCTTCACAACAAAAATAGAGGCGATCATGGTGAGGTGCATCTTCAGAAGGAGATAGACAGACGTGGTCTCTGTGGCCATTAAAGACACGACGGTTTGTGGTCAGGCAGGTCCTCTCAGGTTTTCTTTTATTTCTGAGCATATTCTGGAGTATGTCGGGTGTAGACCCCTGAAAAAACCCAGAGTATCCCAGAGTAAAACCTGGTGTGGGACGGACCCGGCCTCTGTCCGAGCTTTCACCGTGGCCTCCCACGCATACATCATGGGTCGTTTACCCATGATGCTCCTCGCTCTGTAGTCTACTTGAAGTGGGCCGGCTTCTTCCTTAGATCCAAGCAGAGTTGGTTTTGTGTCTTCACAACAACTCAGAGCGATTTCCCAGCAGATGGACCGGGGTGGGACCGGGATGGGGCCGGGGTGGGGCCAGGATGGGACCGGGATGGGACCGGGATGGGACCTGGATGGGGCCGGGATGGGGCCGGGAGGAGCGAGGCTGGTGTGGGTGCACCGGTTCAGTCCCCTGCAGCAGGAAGAGTTTGTAAGCGGCACATGGCTGCTTTACTCTCGGCCTTCTGCTGGAAACACGCAGATCTGTGGGATAGATTCCAGGTCGAGGTCCGGTTTACTGGAACAAACCAGTCAGACCTTCAGCTGAATGATGGAGACGTTTCCCTCATCCAGAAAGTCTGACAGGAACCAGCTGATGATGATGATGATGATGATGGAGGGATGCCTACATGGCATCGTCACCTGCAGGAAGTTTCTAATCTTGTCTTGTATTTTTCCAGGGAAGGAGGTCGTTCTCTTAATGCAAGCTCTGAACTCTCTCGCTACTCCCGAAGAAAAACTGGCTGCTCTGTGCAAGAAATACGCAGACCTGGTGAGTCGAGTGTCTGAGTATCATCTCATGTGTGGTTATGTTGGGGTCCCTGGTTACCGGGCTAAACTGGGTTGAAACGACTGGTTTTCAGCTGGAGGAGAGCCGCTGCATGCAGAAGCAGCTGAAGGCTCTGCAGAAGAAGCAGTCCCAGATCGTCAAGGAGAAGATCCACCTGCAGGGGGAGCACAGCAAGGCCATCCTGGCTCGCAGTAAGCTGGAGAGTCTGTGCAGGGAGCTGCAGAGACACAACAAGACCCTGAAGGTAAAGCCTGCAGCCAGCAGCCAGCAGCACCGGAAGGGTTATTTCATTTTAGAGCCCACAGAAAAATGTCTTCGTGTAGTTATTTCTGCTTTTTCCTAAGTCGGGCTTAATGAAATTTCACTTTTCACAAAAAAAAAACCCAAAACATTTTATGCCCCAAATTCCCCTAAACTAGGACGTCGTTTACGTCACTTATCTTATTTTAGATTTCCTATTTTTGTTTTATTTAATTGTATTTATTTTATATTGTTTGAATTATTTTTATTTTGCTTTTTGATTTTATTCTATTATGCTGTTTTTATTAAATTTTATGTTATTCTTTAACTTTGTCTTTTGATTTTTTTTTTGTCTGTTTTGTCCTAATTTTATTTTTGATTTGAATGATCTTTTTTGTTTTATTTTTATGTCTTTAGTCATTTTATTTCTGCCATTAGTCATATGTACATTACAAAGTCCATGTGGGACATAAATGTAGCCACCAGTAGCACCAGTATGTAGACCAGCAGGAGCTGTTTAACGTGTGGGCCTCCTCCTACAGGAGGAGAACGCGCAGCGGTCCCGAGAGTACGAGGAGCAGCGGAAGGAGGCCATGCTGCACTTCCAGATGACTCTGGGCGACATCGAGGTGCAGATGGAGCAGCACAGCTCTCACAACACCAAGCTGAGGCAGGAGAACATGGAGCTGGCCGAGAAGCTGAAGAAGCTCATCGAGCAGTACGAGCTGAGAGAGGAGGTGAGACCACAGCTCAGACCCAGTTATCTTTCATTTTAGCTGAAACTTGCTGGAATGTGCACGGGGCAGCATGCATGTCTTTATTTATCTTACCTACGCCCACCTCACATGTCCCACCAATCACGCTACACCTCCCGGAGGCGCGTGAGAAAAAAGTCCTCCAGCTCGATCCATGACATAATGGGCAGAAAATTCAGGCGTCTGCAGAATGATTCCTTTTCTCGGATGACGGAAGAACCGGCCGTCACTGAAATGAGCTGAAACTGCGTAATAATAAACATTTTAGAAAAATCACATGACTTTGTGTTAGAATTGTGGTTCAATACAAATATCATTAGAAAAGAAGCAAAAAGCAGAGAAATGAATCTGGGCTCCGTCCCTCATCAGCTGATGTGTAGCTGAACAGTCAGTTGCAGCCGTTTTCTCTCCATCAGACTCTACACCTGTCCACAGGTATGCTGCTCAGCAGATACCTGCTCCCACTGATCCACGACCGCTTTGTTTGGTTGTTTTTTAATATTTCAACTTAATTAAATAAGAAAATAATGTCTTATTTCCCTACATTAAAATTGAGTAAATTTATATTTATTATGACGTTTTCATTCTCCAGTTATTTGCCTTTTCTTTACTGGAAGGATGCGATCATCCTGCAGACACGTGGACGTGCACTTCATCAGTGTTTGACATGTCAGAGTTATTGTAGTGCAGGAGGCGTCCACCAGGGGGCAGAAGACAGGCGCCAGGCTCTATACTGCAGGCATAAAATGATGAAGCAGGTCAGAGAAGATGTATCATGTATGACACAGAGAGAAAGCTGAATTTTCTGTTAAACCGGGCTGAACCCATGCATTAAGCTGTGAAAGTGAAACATCCTGATAAATGTGTGATTGTGACTAAACCCGGCCCAGCCCGGCTCTCAGATCCTGTCCGTCTGATGAAATGTCGTTCTCTCAGCACATCGACAAAGTGTTTAAGCACAAGGAGCTGCAGCAGCAGCTGATGGACGCCAAGCTGCAGAGAATCACCGAGATGATGAAGGAGGTGGAGGAGAAGCAGCAGCGGGAGAGAGAGTTTGTAAGATCCTCCTCCTCCCTCCCAGTCGGAGCCCAGTCCTGGTAGCGCGGCGTCTAAACTGTCTCCCTGTGATGCTCTAGCTGCTGAAGGACGCCACCGAGTCCAGGCGGAAGTGTGAGATGATGAAGGAGCAGGAGGCGCAGCTGAAGCATCAGGTAGGTGGACGTTGCTAGGTTACCGTCTCCAGGCCAGCCCGGCGCTGACGTAGCTCTCCTCCCTCCCAGCTCTCCCTCTACATGGACAAGTTCGAGGAGTTCCAGAGCACGCTGGCCAAGAGCAACGAGGTCTTCACCACCTTCCGGCAGGAGATGGAGAAGGTAGGGAGCCGTCCTTCCCTCGCTCCGGTTGTTCCTTCTTGGCATAAAACAAAAACTTCAATGAGGAACAGAAATATTTTGCTTAAATATCTAAAATATTTCTGAGAAGAGGGTTGACATCACGAACGCTTGAAAGCGCCCTAAACACTCAGCGCTCCCTACCACATCCTGCCGGCTCCCCAGCCGGTGCAGCATCTTCATCATCACCGACAGATGATGATGATCAAGTGTTCATGTTGCGTTCAGGGTCCCATAAATCCCCGTTTTCCTCATTCTGACGCTCGGGTTGAACCTGGTCAGTCGTCCTCACCATGTGAGCGTGTGATTGGCTGGTTGGTTTAACGCTTGTGGCTTTCCCTCCAGATGACCAAGAAGATCAAGAAGCTGGAGAAGGAGACGACGCAGTGGAGGACCAAGTGGGAGAACAACAACCAGGCGCTGCTGCAGATGGCAGAGGAGGTGGGTACCGCGCTCGTCTCCGTGGATACCGCGCTCGTCTCCGTGGATATGACGTTCGTCTCCGTGTGGACCTCCTCTGTGTCTCCACGTGGGTGGGCGGGGCTTATCTGGAGGCAAAACAACTCAACGGTCCTAGCTTGTAAACGCCGGTTAGTCTGTTTAAAATAAGTATTTTTGTAGCAAAACCCACAGTTCAGTGATTATGTTAGTAAAACTCACTCATCAAGACCGTGAATGTTACTTTAAAAAGTTGACTGATTGATGGGACGACACTCACCGACCCATACAGTCGCACTGGATGGGTGATTTGACAGGACTGCCAACGTGCAATAGCTGGACAATTACTCCTGCCTTATCGAGAAACCGAGCGTATATACGAAAGACAAACTGAAAGCCTATAAATAACTAGACGCCTATAACTACGTGTTGAACGGACACGTTCAGGATTTGGAGTACAGTCATTTGAGCGATGACTTTTGTGTCGTGCGATCACACGTGTTGCCCAGCCAACGACAAGGGCTAAAGTCAGGGATGTACCAGGCATGGGCGATCATCAACAGGAGAAGCAGCTACATCTTTAAAGTAAACATTTCGAATAAATACTCAATCTGATCCACTGTATTTATCAACATATAGAGGATTCTTTTCCTTGTATAATTGTTTTTTTTAAATCAGTTTAACTTACCTGTAGCCATGTTTTGCTCATGGAAGGTATTAGACCACTGGTTCCCACACTTTTTGAGCCATAACCCCCAAGATGACATACTGTGTTCTGGTGTTGGTGACCCTCCCTTCCGTGATGATAATTATCAATCATAAATCGGACACATAAGGCTTGAAAACTGTCTGTCTTCATAAAAAAGGTGACTGTGACAGTAAATAAAGGGTTTTTGATGCGATAAGCATAGATTTCCCTGTCCCATACTGATAGCACTATAATTATGTGAATCTCATTTACATGTAAACATTCAGATTGACGCCGTATGAAAGCACAAACTCAGTCTCCCATGAACTGTCAACAGAGTAGCACAGGGCTGCATTCTGATACACCGCAGCAGATAAATACTCTTTTCACAGTTTGGCCTTGAAAATATATATTAAAAGGTTGCATTTACTGAAACTGCATAATGTAGTATCTGCTCGAGCGGAATCACTGCAAGTTATCAAAAGCAACTAAGACAACAGGCAGTATTTGCACTTCCCACAGCAGAGAGAGAAAGGTCGGATAATCAACTAAACCATTACAGCTACATTAAAAACAAATTCATTTCCATGACCTATACTTGACTTTTAATTATTTACCTGCTGGCACTCTGCTTGACGAGGCGGCAGCGTAAGATCCTAACAGCGGCACACAAGTTCCACACAACACATGTGGAACAGCCGCTTATAGAAACGTTTAAATGTTAATCAGGCTTCAAAGTTTAGGACTCAAGCTTGCAACACTCTCAGCTATTAAAGTTTACTTCCTGTAAAGTTGCTACAACATGTTTTATCCATCATATTTTCTAGCCTCACTCATATTAGGTTTTATTCAAACTAAAATTCAGGGAAACATGATGGTTTATGTTGCCTCTTGTTTTTATTGGGGGGTGCTAACCCATAAGTATGTAAGAAGCAGCAGTGAGGAGATGTCTAGAATTACTACTATTAAAAAGCAGGACTTCTTCTATTAGAATCTGTTTTAGTAGAGAGTATTTGGTTTTAAAAGAAAGGAAATAATTCTCCTTATTTTAACTTTTAAAGTAACACTGCAGTATTTTTCCAAAGGGCTACGAGTATTAGCCACCGCCAGCGACATGCATCTTACTTCTGGACTTTGAGTGTTTCTTCTATGCATTTTCTCAGTGATTGAAAAAGTCAGATTATGATTAAAGAAGCAGTGTTTCCCATCCCAAGCTCAGAGTCTTGGTTTCAGCTTAGCTCAGAACAGCAAATTATAAAGAAAGGAAAACTGCTGTTCAGAAGTCACCTTTAATCGCATATTTCTAATATCAGTCAGGAGATATTGTCAGAAGAAGAGTCAGTCATTCTGAAATATTATTATCAATAACAACAAAAAAAATAAATAATGGGAGTTAAATCTAAAGTGGG
>JBAJHY010000001.1:30677360-30692577 GCA_037177095.1 Craterocephalus marjoriae | reverse complement strand
CCTCTAAAACCAGCACGGACAGCTCTAAAACCAGCACGGACGCTTCTAAAACCAGTGCAGACGCCTCTAAAACCAGCACGGACAGCTCTAAAACCAGCACGGACGCTTCTAAAACCAGTGCAGACGCCTCTAAAACCAGCACGGACACTCTAAAACCAGCGCAGACGCCTCTAAAACAAGTGCAGACGCCTCTAAAACCAGCACTTTTATTAATAAACATAGCAGACCAGTGCTCTTTGCCAGTGGTTCCAATACTGGGCATTGCGACATCAGAAAACTGCATAACAAACATTTACTTAAAAAAACACTTTGGCAAAATTAAACCATTTAATCCAGATTCAAATCTAATATTAACTTAATTTATTAACACGTGAATGCATAGCTTCACATCAATCCTTATTCATGATGACTGATAGTTTTTATATTTAGAGGATCCTGCAGGATGACAAGACTGAAAAAGTTTGGGAGCTCCTGCTCTGAGCCCATTTGAGATAAGGACAAAGGCAGGAGTCAGTCAGCCTGGAAACAAATGATCTGTGTGCTTTTTAGTAGCTGAGTAAACCCTTTTCTGCAGACACACACGCACCGTTCCGTAGGTCCACCCCTGCTCGATACGAGTCACGGCCCAGAGCTCATGAATATTCTCCGCCAGCTTCTCCCGGATTCGCTCCAGGTGGGGCGGCAGCACGATCTGCACAGCAAAAAGAGAAAAAAAGTCCGAAAGCACCAGAAAAGCTGGCAAACGCCATTCTTCTCTGAGCTTTTCTTACCTGCACGGTGTCCACGGGGCAGGGGGTGAAGGAGGTGTGGGTGAGGGACTGGGTGGGGCCCAGGAGGTTGCGCACGCCATCAAAGTCGTGCTTGTACTCCTTGATGGGCTCGATGCGCATCCTCTCTCTGGGCAGTAGGGCCTCGTAGCACGGGGCGTAACCCGGCGGGGGCATGAACTTAAATTCACCATGGCGACCGCCGAGGAGGAAGCGAGCCCTGACAGAAAGACAGAGATTATTTCCAGTGATCTAACTGAGGGGCTGCTTCACGTTGATGGTGTGGAACTGACTTGACTCCGGCGGAGAAGCTGATGACGGGGAAGAAGAGCCCGTCCACGTTGAAGTTCTCAAACATGCCCTGGACCGGGTGGCCGTTGATGCGGAAGGAGATGCTGGGAACGCTCAGATCCAAGCAGCAGCTCACCACATCGTCCGCCGCCAGCGTGTGTGCGCTGGGCGAGGCCACCTGCCGCGCCATGGTCCCTGAACGACACACACCGGGGTCTTACACGGACCAACCCCGCCGGGGTGGGGGGGGGGCTCCATGGAGGGAAACTTACCCGACCAGAGGTGTAGCCCATCGAAGCCGTAGGAGTACAGGTCGTCCCCCACACCGTTGCCTCCCCAGCCCTCCCCTCCTCCAGGGTAGGGGCTGTAGCCCTCCGTCATGGCCCAGCCCACCCGCAGGTGGGTGGCCTGCGCCGTCACAAAGGGCTCCACGTGGTCTACGATCATCTCATAGTACCACTTCTTGTACTGCGTGGAGCCCTCACACGTTCCCAGGAAGATGTTCGGCCTCACACTGAGCAAAACAACATCCACATTTATTAACACACTCATTCCTATCATGCTGTTTTCTACAGAAAGCTCCAAATAGTCTCTTTTTAAAGCATTTTATTTATATTTTTTAAGGTTTTAGGGTTTTTATTTTAAGTGCTGAGGTTGTAATCCTGTTTTCTGTCCACCTGATGGCTCAACTTTTTATATTTAACTTGAGAAATACTTGAACAGCTACTACTGCTACTAAAAAGCAGCTCGTTTGTTTAAAGCTATGATAAACTAAAAGTTTCTGAACTTCGGCTGAGGCACCTGGTGGCGTAGTTGACGATGTTGGTCTGCAGCAGCAGGTCTCGACCTGGAAGCAGGTTTTCAGTGATGAGGTTCTGGTTGGACCTCACAGCTACGCCGTTACACACACACAGAGAGCGCAGGACGTCCAGAACCTGGAGGCAGGACGGGGACACACACTGCTATCACATCTGTTCACACCAGGCTTAGCTTGCAAAGCGGCTGCAGCTTTGGTTCCTGCTGCAAACCTTGTGGTTCCTTCCGTGTTTGTCCAGGAGAGAGATGATGGATTTAATGTGGTTCTCCTGGATGATGTTCAAAACTTCAGGGCTTTCAATTAGGACGCAGTAAAGCACCTCCAGGATTCCTGAACACAAACAGTAGGGGTATGACACAATTCCTAAAAGCTGGTTTTTATTGGTTCTTTGGATTTTTACTGTACATATGACCATATTACCATAATTCTTTTTTCTTCATAGCCAGTGAACCTTAAAGAACATTTAATTGGCTTTAAATATCAGCTTAATTTAAGGGTAATGTGTGGAGGAGCTACCTGAGGAGGCCTCCAGACGGTCCAGCTTGCTGACCAGCCAGTCCAGATTATCACAGAAAAGCGCACAGTTGGAGCGGTTCCCCCTGATGAGCGACGCTGTGCAGAGAGGAAGCACAGAGACAGAGATGAAGCTTTCATTCAACCCAGCTAAGTTGGACTTCTGAGGCTTTACAGTCCCTCCTTTACCCAGCAGCTCGTAGAGGAGGTTGACGATCTCCTTCCACGACTCGGCCGCCTCCTCCCCGGCAAACTCAGAGAAGTGTGCGGCGGTGTTGTAGACGTTGAGGCGGTCGATGCACTCCAGCACGATGGTTATCATTCCCTGGGGATGAAAAGGCAGTTAATCTGTTTCACTGAGTCTGGGCTTCTGCTGCAGCATCACAGGAGATGTTGTGATTAGAGCCCGACAGATGTGTCATGTATCGATACCGATACTGGGTATTCTAACAAGCCGAAATGTCGGCCAATATACGAATATATGAAATAAGAACATGAATAGGTTTGGTTCAATAATAAAGTGTCACGGTTCCATTTTTTTTAATACAAAAAAATACATTTTAATGCCTTTTTTAACTTGTGATTTTCTTGAAACTAATGACAAATGTTTTCTCAAACTCAAAAGAACAGTTTTTAAAAGAAATGTTGCCAGAATTGCAAAATAATAATAGTAATAATAAAAAAATAAATCTCTTGCATCTGTGCTCCATGATGCAGCCTCAGCAGAGCAGTCGAATGTAGATCCTCTGAGCTTTCAGTACATCAGATTAGTTTGCTACAGTGCTCATGGTTTGGTGTGCAACTGTACTGAACGATTACATAAAATTACATGTATTGTTGCACCCCTGCCATTGGATGTGTTTTTATCTATCTGCATTATTTAACAAATATTAAAGAGAATTAGAATCTTCATTCAAACAATGAAATTATATTATTTTTAAATATCCAGTTTTGCAATTTAACTTCAGTAGGTTAAATATTCATTTAATTATATCAGAGAATGTTCACGGGAGATTCACACCTAGATTATAAATGCATATTTATTCTGAAATGACTCGTTTTAACGTGCCATTTTGGGAAAGCTACTAAGAGGACCTGCATTAAGAAGCTATGAATATAATCATGAAAAACAGCCACTGAAATAAAGGCTTTAATTTAAATTTAGACTGCCATGGAATTGGAAATATTGCAGAAATGGGCCCTCGTATCGGATGAGGATAGCGGAAAAAAACGGAAATATGGGGGGTTCATGCTGCAGGCTGCAGATCACCTCCTCCTGGAAGAGGTTCTGCCGGTTGCGGAGGGAGCGCAGCTTGGTCTGCTTCTCCTCGTGCTCCAGCTCCTCCTCAGGTGGACGAAAGTAAAAGATGAGATCCTGGAGGGAGAGGATGACTCCCTCCAGGGGGAGCGACACCGGACCTGGAGACTTGTTCTTCCCGCTCAGGGAGTCCAGTCCCCTGGAGGAGCACAAATACAGCCGTGACATGCATAAAACGGGAGATGGATGTGACTGCAGACGGAAACTGATGTGAAAGGTTTTACTTGATGAACTGCCTGAAGAGGCCCGTGGTGCTGTAAATCATCCGAGCAGCCTGGGACTCCTCCGTCTGGGAGCGGGACACAGTCAGAGCATCGTCCATGTGACCTTCCTGATGCAGGATGACCTGAGGACGGAGGACGCAGACGTTTCACACCCCGTTTCACTCCCATAATCTCACTTTCCTGTTTCCTGGCCAGACCCTCACCCTTCTCTTCACCGTTCCCAAGCGGGCGGCCTTGGCATCGAGGGCGGCGTAGGTAAGCCACAGGCTGGTGGACACGTGCTGGACGAAGCACATGGACTCTCCGTACTTTATCTCTGGGATGCCCATCCCTTCTACGTCGCGCTTCTGAGCCACCTCCACCTTTTCCTGCTCGGGGGAACCGGGACAGAGAGAGATGAAGCCAGCGGGCAGATAGACGGACGCCTAAATCTATCCGCAGACTCTGACCTTGGATGCTCGGAAACAGAAGGCGGAGAGCTGCGTGTTGGCCTTCTCCGGGTCCACCACCATCAGAACCTTCTCGTCATCCAGACACAGGTAGCGGCCCGTGGTGATGTGGCGGATACGGAAGGACTGGCCCCACTTCATGTGGCTGCCGCTCCAGCTGCAGGGGGCGGGGCTTATGTTAATGAGGGAGGGAGGGATGGATGGATGGACGGATGGAAGGAAGGATAAATGGATGGAAGGATGGATGGAAGGAAGGTTAAATGGATGGATGGATGGATGGAAGGAAGGTTAAATGGATGGAAGGAAGGAAGGATGGATGGATGGATGGATGGATGGATGGATGGATGGATGGATGGATGGATGGGTTGGTGGATGGATAGATGGAAGGAAGGATAAATGGATGGATGGATGGATAGATGGATGGATGGAGGGATAAATGGATGGATGGATGGATAGATGGATGGATGGATGGAGGGATAAATGGATGGA
Organism: Craterocephalus marjoriae; assembly: GCA_037177095.1. NCBI lineage: Eukaryota > Metazoa > Chordata > Actinopteri > Atheriniformes > Atherinidae > Craterocephalus > Craterocephalus marjoriae. Next base: position 30,687,709 of record JBAJHY010000001.1, on the reverse strand, counting down.
TGGAAGGATGGATGGATGGATGGAAGGAAGGATAAATGGATAAATGGATGGATGGATGGATGGGTAGGTGGATGGATGGATGGAAGGATAAATGGATGGAAGGAAGGATAAAGGGATGGATGGATGGATGGGTGGGTGGATGGAGAGATGGATGGATGGAAGGAAGGATAAATGGAAGGATAAATGGATGGATGGATTGATGGAAGGAAGGATAAATGGATGGATGGATGGATGGATGGATGGAGAGATGGATGGATGGAAGGAAGGATAAATGGATGGATGGATGGATGGATGGATGGATGGATGGAGGGATAAGTGGATGGATGGATGGATGGATGGAAGGAAGGATAAATGGATGGATGGATGGATGGATGGATGGGTGGGTGGATGGATGGAGGGATAAATGGATGGATGGATGGATCCCTCTATCCATCATCCAATCTGTCCTTAAATTAAACAATAAATACATTTTTCTCCCTCATCTGTCCATCACATTACCCACCTTTAATAAGATGTATCCACCCATCCATCCATGCTTTCCTCCAACTCATCTATTCACCCATCCATCCTTCCATCCATCCATAAGGCATAAATTAACCTTCCAAAATGTTTGCTTCCCACATACACTATCCATTCCCGCCCTCCCTCATCCATCCATCCTTAGATTACAATAGCCATAGTAAGATTACTTACATGCAACCATTCTTCCTTCTAAATCTATTCATTATTTCTGTAACTCATCCATCCATAAGTTAAACCATCCATCCATCCAGCCTTTCCTTCCTTCATCCATTCATCCATCCATCGTTTCCCTCCATCATCCAGTTGTCTACATCCCTTCCCTACTCATCCTTCTTTAAATCCCCCATCCACTCATCCCTCTCTCTCCTGTACTTTCTTCACACCACTGGATGGGGTCAATGACATCCTGAGGACCTTCTTGTCTCAGGCCATTAATCCCAAGTTGTCCCAGATGAGCCAAACAGGTGGACCTTCACATCCACACATGCCCTTCCATCCACTTCTCCTCTCTGCTAAGACTCTTCAGAAGAAGGGAAGTAAAGCTGTTAGTGCATAAATGAACACATCACCTGATTCGGAGCGGCTCCAGCCTCCAGAGGGAGCGAGCCTGGCTGCAGACTGCACCGCCTTCATAGTGAGCCATCCTGCCGCAGGGAGAAGGGACACACGGTCACACAACAGGACACACACTTCAGAGCTGCCTGCTGTATTTCTCCCTCTCACCTGCGCTTTTCCTCCCCTTCCTCCGGCGTGGAGATGGCCAGACACTCGTCCATGTGGCCGTGGAACAGCCTGAGAACGTGACCCCCTGTCAGAAACCCTGAGAAAGAACACACATCGTAATGAGCATGTATGCTGTGGGGAACATGAATGTTTTTTCTCTGCAGTGAGGCTGTGAGCTACAGGATTATCTTAATGTCTTTCCAGAGCTGCACAACCATCACTACAACAGTTAGCTTTCTTGACTTAAATATAATGATAATAAAATAACAATAAGTATAATAATAATAATGATAATAATAAATATAATAATAATAATAATCTATTATTATTAGTATTATTTTCTATTATTATTTTTAATCAATATAAATTATCATACTATTAGATAATATTATTCATAAACTTTTCATATCTGGATGACGACTTTTCATATTAACATTCTATAGCTCTATGCCAAATGTGTGTTCTTTAAGAAACTATTAAGCATTGTTATTATCACTACTGTTTCATCATGATGACATAACGTCTGGTGGTTACAGTAAATAACAAATGTGCCTACAGTATAGAGGTAGAAAACGAACATTTACTGGGATTAGATAAACTTCAACCCACTCCTGAACTTTTGTGTGTGTGTGTTTTTTTGTTCTTGTTTTTTCCTTTTTGCTTCTACATTTAGTTATAAGGTTCAAATGAACTTTCTCAAATCAATCAATAAATCATCAGACAGGCAGTTCCTATGTAGCTGATGGTGTCGGACATCTTTAGTTTGTACCTTCTCCGTAATTCACTGCCATTCCAGTTCAAATTGGATTTTTTCCCATGTTTTTTTGCATTTTATCTTGAAACAACTTTTCAATGAGCTTTTTTAATTGTGGTTGCTGTAATCTAATGTTCTGCATACCTAGTAATGGCCTACCACTACCAGGCTGTTTTTTGTGAAAAAGACACAGGATTTGTTTACACAGAACAATAAATCTACTTGTGCGCTCATACGTTTTTGCGCGCGCGCACGTGTGCATATGAGTGTTTTTCACATGCATGCATGTGGCAAAAATTACATTATTATAGTGTTATATTGACGTGTTATAATAAAGATGCACCAAAACACATTTTTATACGATCTTTAAATACTCCAGTGCTCTGATAATACTGCACAAGTTTTTTTACTTTACATTTATCACGTTTTTTAAACCAATTTTCAGTTTTTGGAAGTTGGAGCATTGTGTATGCAAAGTGGAATTTGAACGGTTAAAATTTTGAAACAGATTGTTTTTTGGTTGCTATTGATGGTTAGGTCAGAAACCAGTGATGATAAACATGAAAAAAAATGTCAACTTTTCATTTTTAAATAATATTTACAGGCCATTAACTGACAGGACAGTTTTAACCCTTAAGAAGCTTGACGTAACTTTTTCTTTGGGAGCTATGAGGGTTAAAATAATAAAATACTTTCAACAACCACAAAGATACTATTGTGTAAAATGCTAAAAAAATATATTTTTAACTGGATCTAATAGATATCCCCTCATTGTGTATAATCTATGTTACAAAGTCTGATTATATTGGCCAGCCGGAGCTCAGTCCCTCCCAACACTTCCCTCATTCCTCCATCCTCTGGTTTCCAGAGATGTAGTTTTAGGAGGAGACAACATTTCTACATTCTACGGTGTTCCAGGGTTTTCATCTCTCCTGTAGAGACCAGGATTGCACATCGAGCCCGGTCCCTTCTGACTGCAGGCAGAGTAAATGGGCCCTGATGTTGATGCACAGCCACTGATCTACGCTTTGTTTACCATCTGCCAGACTTGCATGATGTTGTCCTCGGAGACGGAGCAGATGATCCAGGGTTCGTTGGGGTTCCAGGAGAAGTCGGAGATCTTGGCTGTGTGGCCTCCGTGGATGAACTGGAACAGGAACAAAGACAGCAGAGTGACCCTAAGCAGGACTACAGGCCCAACGTTTGGGTCGGAGGAAGGAAGGTGGAGGCGTGGCGCACCAGGAGCTCCGGCGGTCCGTCCTCGGCGTCCTCAGCAGACTGCTCCTCGCCGATTTTACTAAAACAGAAGGCACCAGGATTGGTTTGTTAGAGTGAGTGAAGTTGGCGCGTCTCCGCCGGCGGTGCGCAGCTCTACCTGAGGTCCCAGACGTTGAGGCGGCGGTCGGTCCCGCTGGAGGCCAGGATGGTCTCGTTGTGAGGGGACCACTGCACCTGGTCAGCAGCACGGAGGCATCGTCTCAGACTCACACACAACCCGACCGTTTCACCGTTTACACCTTCCTTACCTGGAAAATCTCATCCTTGTGGGACTCGAAGGAGTGGAGCTTCAGCTTGAGATTCCTGAGATCCCAGAGTGCAACAGTCTGAAAGCACAGGTCAGCGTTACCGGGGACGTCGCCATGGTTTCACAGCTCATCATCCTACAGATCCCTCAAACTGGTCTCTTCCTATAAAAACATCACTGCATCATGTGAAACAGGGATTTCAAGTCAAACCCACGGTGGGCCAAAAGGTAAAAGTTATGCAACAACACTGATATTTGTTTAAAAAAATCCTCCAGATGAAACACTGAACCTTTTCTGTAACATTTCATAATGAACAAATTTAAATCCTGTGCAACAGATCATTTAATTCACACAAGCAAAATCACATTTCTAATAAAAACATTATTGACATTTATATTATAGGACTCTAGGATTTGAATTTCAACACTAACCTTTAACCGCAGGCTGAAAATAAATCTAACAATAAAATGACCCAGCAAAGCATTCTGGGATTTGGAGTTTCAGCAGTAAATGTGCTGAATAAAACCGGCTCTAGTCAGTTGGTATGGCCTTGCAGGCCAAATATAATTACACTGAGGGCCAAGTTTGGTCCCTAAGATGCAGAGAGAGACTGGAGAGGAGCTTTTTATGCTGCAGTGAAGCTAAACGCCCGTTTATCCATCGTTACAATGAAACATTAGCCAGCCGCTGCTACGTCATGTTCTGCTCCTTCACTCATCGCTGCATCATGAGAAGAGAAAAAACCAAAACACGCCTCGTTGTTCAAACAGTCGAGCCACTAGGAGGCTTTTCAGAAACATTAACGCTCAGTGACGAAGACGGACACGCGCGACCGCTTTGTGCCCCTCCTGCACCAGTAAAACCAGTGAAACCAGCGGCACCAGCAGCAGCATGTGAGGCTGGAGTGGAGCACCTTGTCGGCGGAGCCGGTGGCCAGGATGAACTCGCTGTAAGGGTTGAAGCTCAGACAGTTGACCTCGGCGGTGTGAGCGTCCACCGAGTGGCTGGCTTTGGACATGTTGCTGGAGCGCGTGTCCCATCTGAGGAGGAGGGGGAGGGGGGGTCAGAGTCCCGCTCGCTCTGCAGCCACGCAGCGTTAACCTGAACTTACATCATGAGCTTCTGGTCGTCGGCCACGGAGCCGAACAGGGACTCGTGCAGCAGGTGCCAGGACACGTCCTCCACCACGGCCGTGTGGCCCGTGAAGATGGTCTTGGCGTCCACGATCTTCCCTTCTTTGGGGCCGGCGCCGATGTCCCACAGACAGATGGTCTGTGGAGAAGAGAGCATCCGTTAGCACACGCACCATGTGACCGCAGGTGTAAACAGCCCGACACACCCGAAGCACTGACAGGAGCAGAAAATAACATTTAAATGTTTGGCCGAATGCCGAATTTTAAATGTGGCTCAGTTTTTCCATTGTTTTTTTTTAAATATTGCATAAATAGCCTAGAATAAATTTGTAGACATTTTTCAATCAAAGTAAGCATTTATGGAAAATATTCTGGCATTTTTTAATATTCCAGCAGAAATAAAAGTTTTTCATTTTCGTTTGGCCTTCGAACAAAACATGCACCGAAAGATTTTACCTGGCAACAATTTTCAGAGTGTTGTCCCATGAAAAGATAGCAAATATCAGAAAGATGTGAGGGGTGTCCTCACCTCTGTCAGATGCAACGACTGAAGCTGATCTGCAGATTTAACTCCAAACAGCAGAACAAATATAAATCAGATTTTTTTAAAGGGAACACTTTGGTTTAAGGGCTGTAAAATGTTTTTGGTAATGAGCGATGCGCCCATGACAGATTTAAAAATAATCTGTCAGGCACCAAAATGTGTTTTATCAACAGCAGCTTTTTCTTTTTTAATAAAAAACAATGACATGAAGTCATCAATCGTCTCCATGCGTCGTTTATGTTGCTACGGCTAACCTCCGCTAGGGGGCAGTGCTGAGTTCATGGTTAACTCCACGATACGTTAGTTTTCAGACTTTGCTTACGACTTTAGTATGAAACCACATGATAGGTTGTGATTAAAAAGGAAGAAGAATGTGTTTTTTCTATCAAACTTCATATCAACCCTCTTTTTTTTTCCTGTTGCACGCGCGTCTGTTTCCGATACACATCGCTATCGGATCATCGCCCAGCCCTGCAGCGTTTAGACGCTTCCCGCTCACGTTGGCTGCAGGAGGCATGGACGGAGGTCCTGCGACTCACGTGATCATCGGAGGCGCTGAGCAGGTTCCCGCTGAGGTTTGGATTCCAGGAGAGGCCGTACCCTTCTTTCTGGTGTCCTTTGAGCCGCAGGTCAGGGCTGCACTCCCCGCTGGGATCTGAAACACACGCCGCAGCCGTTCAGCCTGAGTTCACAGCTTCCACACACACGTAGCTGTTTGCATGAGCAGCAGCGCTCCGACCTGGCTTGGACGGGTGCTTGGTGTAGTCGAACACCAGCACGTCGGAGGTGGGCGTCTTGGTGGCGATGATGCAGGGGTTCTGGGGCATGTAGCGCGCTCGGTTCACCTCCCCCTCATGGTTGATCTTGATCTCGATCTCTATTTTTCCGCTGACTGAACCGAATCCACCGAACTCTGAGCAGACAGGAGGGCGCTGAATGCATACCTCACATCATAATCACAGGTTTCACTGCAGACTAGATGCTTCCAGCCGTAAACCTGGCTGCTGCTGGTTTTCTGTTGGCGAGCTGCGTCCCTCCGGCTCACCCCGCAGCCATGCTAACATACGGACATTACCTGCAGGCAGAAGCTAGGTGCAGAGCAGCTACACACAGCGGCACGTACCTGCTGGAGAAGCACAGGGAAGAACAAACATCATCACCCGACCCATGCACCACCAAAGTCTACACAAAAATGAACCAATCAAGCTATAAAACCAACAACAACAAAGAGAATTCTGAATTTTCCCGGAAACCTTTGAACCCTTGCGAAGATTTTTGTCCTGAAATTAAAATGTACAGAACATAAATTTTCCATTTTCTAGCTCAGATGTCCTAAAATATCTAATATGTAAACATTCATGCCTGTCCATTAAAACTGTAATTGTGATTAATCACAGCAGTGTCCCGAGTTAACTCGGGTTTATTCCCGTTTTTTTATTCCATCTGTTTTATTCCTTTACATTTTAACAGGATCTTATTATATAATATTTCCAAGCATTCAGGAGCCACAAAGAGTAAATGCATAAGGAGTTGTGATTTCTGAGCCACATTGAATGCATCACAGCTTTCATTCACCGTAGTTAAAAACAGCGTGGAACTAATTTGGCTTCATTTTGGTGCATCCCTACTTCTAACACGCTGCCATTTCCCCAAGAGACAGCGGCCACTTGTTACAGGTAAACCCAGCACAAAAACACGTTCAGAACTCCACTTCCTCTCTGAAACCGTTGGTTTGCACATTACAGCAGTTCTTTCAGCCACACGTCACAGATCGGTACCAGCATCATCACAGCAGCTGCAGGCCGACTTCCTGTCCACTAACCTCCTTTCTCACTGTCGTAGTGCGAGGCGTCAAACTGGGCGTCGTCATTCGGTACCTGGACGCTGGCGATGACCAGGTGGTTCTGCTCGTCCGACGTGTGGGTCCCCAGAACCAGCCGATGGACGGCGTAGTCCTTCCCCTCCGGCCTGCAGGCGACACGCACCAGTTTAATCTGTAATTAAACGATGCCGTCGACGTTCCACCGGTGATCACATCCTCATCTGTGGGACTTTCACATCTTTTTCCCGCCGGGACTGAGACACATGAAGTGAAACCGCTGCTTCACATGATTTCACTGATGAATCATTTCTGTGTCAGATCCAGCGAAGCAGAGAGGCACAGAAAGCCTTTTATGAATGAAATCTGTAGAAACTGTTTTAGTAGCCGACAATATGTAATTAATTTATCAGAAAGTAGATGTGTAATTTATCTTTTTAGGTATATCCACATCATGTTTCATGGTTAACATCTTGGATCATGAGAATGAGTGAAATAAAGCGACTGGATGTTTATTAAAATACTTTATCCCAGGTTCTGGTGCTACTGGCTGCTGTTTCAGCTTCTACAAAAGTACCAAAAAGTACCAAAAGGTACCAAAATGCAAAGTGGTATCGGTTTCCACACACAGGTTTGGGATGGTGATAACTCTACTCCATCTGCAACCTGTCTGCTCAGCGTCTCCACGATGTTTCTCAAACAGGATAAAATCCCGTTTCTGATTAACTTTCGCCTCCAGCTGGATGAAACTACACCACGACTCCTTGCTTTTCTGTGACACACCGATGTGTGTAACCACGTCTCTGCTCTGCAGAAGCAGCAGCACTTTCCTCAGGAATTTAGTCATGAATCAGCGTTTGTCCTGGTTAAATGTTTAAAATGTGAAAGCGGACTGGGCGCTGGTCCAGTCCTGCTTACCCCCGACCACAGCTTGTCGTTGGTCGGGCTGCATTGCTGGGAACCCGGGAGAAGCGGAGGTGCAGAGCGGCAGGGAGCTACCTGCTGACATCTGGAAGCCACTGCACGGTGAGGCTGGGCCACTCCAGAGCGTGGGTCATCACCAGGTCGTACAGGAAAGGGGTGTTCTTCTTCCAGATCTTGTATTCCTCGTTGATGACCCTCTCCTCCACCGCGTCGTCGTACACTGAGGGCACACGCATCAAAGGCATCAAAGGACCAGTTCAGAGGAAACACACGAAAGAATTCGCCCTCTGGTGTTCATAACCCGACCAGTCTGATTCTGGTTTCATGGCTCCATCCTCGGATGTGAACAGAACCAGAATCGGCGGATCTGATCACGTGACACGGCCTGCCCGCATTTAATGTTTTCATGACGTTCAAACTAAATAAGAAGCAAGCATCTCACACTGCATGCATGCACGAGGAGATGGGAAGCCACTGCGCGTGCTGCTATTCTACCTTACAGCTCCGTGAAATGAAACACTAACATAGAAAAATTCATCTGCATTATTTAGAGTATTTTGTAGGTTTATTAAAGGTTATTTGCTCGCGCGCACACACCAGCTACTCACTGTAAATATAGGAATTTAACAAACTATAAAACAGCTGATATAGGATATATGTGGCGCATCAGTTATACACAGAAGCCAAATGTTGGGAGGTTTTAGAAAACATCATTTTATGCATATAAAACGGAGAAATACTGCGGCTGGAACCAGCAGCAACATGACAACACTGCAGCCAGCTAGCATGGAAAGATAGCTGTTAGCCCTTACAAATATGGCTGAGCTGCGCGCGCACGAGGAAAATGCGCGCGCTGACAAGTTTTTAATCACATGTACCTTCTTTATCAGCCATGTCCAGAAGCTCTGGCGACGTCACGATGCTGAAACGCAAAGCAAGCCGCTGGACTGAGGTTTCCTCTCAGTGTTTCTCTGCTGAGCTGCAGCGGCGAGGCTCCGGCGCCGAATCCCTCAGTCCGCACTGCGCAGGCGCGGCGCAGCGCGCACACGGTGACGAGGGTTCACGCTGCGTACGTAATGCGCATAATTTCTTTTCTTTCTTTTTTCTTTTCTTTTCTTTTCTTTTCTTTTCTTTTTTCTTTTCTTTTCAAAAACGCTTTGTATGGAAAGACATTACAATAGTACATTACATAATAATTTTAATATTCCATCCATCCATTTTCTGAACCGCTTAATCCAGTTGGGTCGCGGCTGTGCTGGAGCCTATCCCAGCCGGAGCCTAACCCTGGACAGGTCGCCAGTCTATCGCAGGGCCTAATTTTAATATTATCTTTATAAATTATTTATGTATTTATTTATTTATAGAGGATCTCTTATGTTGACCCAAAATCTTCGTCCTCTTCTTCTGGGACATTACAGAAAGACCATGCATTTGTTTCAGATTTAAACCTAAAAGTTAAAAATTCTGCCGTAGGGTAAATATTACTGATTAATATGTTACACCCCACAAGCCATTTCATCAATTCCGACTGGGCTTTCACAGTCACAATCCGCTGTTTGCCTCGTTATTGTGGAATATCTTTTATTTAAAAAAAAACATGTAGTAAGTCTGTTGTTATCCTTTTTTTAAGTACCTTGTTTCAGCGAGACTTAAATAATCAAACCATTACACATCGGATTAAACAGGGGTACTGGAATATTTTTGTACACCTTAAGTTGTACTTGACAATAAAAACTAAATGAATCAGATGATAGCCCAGAATATTTTTTTGACTATCCAACAGATCCATTACAAAGTGATTGCCTCTCATGCAAATACTGCCTTTCTATTGCATCTAGTCATGTAGATACGATGAAGACGACTGGTGAAGTTCAGCCTGTGCATCAGGATGAGGAAGAAAGGAGGTTTCCGGCGAGTTTTTATCTCCAGGCTTTCCAGAGAACGGCCTGAGGAGGAGAAGACATCCAGCGATCAGCAGTTGTGTGGCCCAGAGGAGCGCACTGGGTGCCCCGTGTCAGCTCACAACAGGAAACTGGGGCGTCCGGCGACGTACCAGAACTGGACAAACTGGTCTGACGAGTCTTCATTTCAGCTCCCGGTTCTGAAGGAGAAGGGGGTTCAAGTGCACCAGAGTGGAAAAGTTTCTGGAGTATTGATCCGTGCAGTTGTGTGTCTGTTTGTGTAAAAACAACATTACAAGCTCTTTCTGCATTCCAATGAATTTATTTAGTAAAAATTTCTCCCATAAACAGCAAAAACAGTTTACAGTTAAAGTTACAAATCTTGAAAATGCAAACATGTTCCAAGTACGAGCATAACAAATACTTGAAATAAATATAAAAAATAAATATATACACAGATAAATAAATAAATGCACATATAAATGTATAAATGCATAAATAAA
>JBAJHY010000001.1:30592848-30604423 GCA_037177095.1 Craterocephalus marjoriae | reverse complement strand
TGGTCTGTTTGTCTTTTTAAATGTCATTTTGTGGTCTGAGTCTGAAATAAAGAGTTTGACATCCGTTGGTTGAGTGCAGGAGTTCAGGTGAGGAGGGTAAACTTTGGCCACCTGACAAAAGGCGTCCTCCACAGCAAGTTCTGGATAGTTGACAGAAAGCATGTGTTTATTGGAAGTGCCAACATGGACTGGAGAGCTCTAACACAGGTAAAATCGTAAAATAAAATAGATATATTATATTTATTTTTCCCACTTAATTCCAAACAAACTCATCGCTTGCTTTTGAGTGCAGGTAAAAGAACTGGGAGTGGTGGTCTACAATTGCTCCAGTCTTGCAAAGGACCTCCACAAGATTTTCCTGTCCTACTGGGTGATGGGACACCCCAACAGTTCCCTGCCACAGCCCTGGCCTGCAAAGTTTGACACTACCATCAATAAACATCACCCCCTACTGGTTAAAGAAGACAATACCTCCAGCAGTTTGTATCTTGCTGTGAGTTGCTCAGATTTCACTTCCTTTTTCCAGCACAGTGTCATTTACACAGAAAAGGTTCAGTTGTTCTTTCGTTTTGTTATTTTCTTTCCACATCAGGGATCTCCACCATCTTTCTGCCCTCCATCAAGGACTCAAGACCTGGAGGCGATCCTCTCCAGCATCTCAGAGGCTGAGCAGTTTGTAGACGTGGCCGTCATGGAGTACTCTCCCACAACATTCTTTGGAAAACCACAGAGGTAATCCCAACACACTGAAGTCACCTTTTACTTTATCTCTGTAGCAGCTCCTTAGTGCAATCCCTCGTTCTGAAATCTTTACAGATACTGGCCCTTCATCGATGATGCTATAAAGACAGCTGCATTCGACAGGAAGGTCAAGATCAGGATGCTAATCAGCTGTGGGCGGGACTCAAATCCGACCATGCTGCCTTTTCTTCTGTCTTTGGCCTCGATAGCTTCACCTCAGCATAATACTGACATCCAAATAGTAAGACACTGCAAAATGCATCCACAGAGAATCTCTGTCAAAAGAAAGTCTAACAAGTCATCAATTTTTCAGAAACTCTACATCATCCCTTTGGGAAATCAGTCTGATATTCCATTTTCCAGAGTCAACCATAATAAATACATGGTTACTGATAAAGTAGCCTACATTGGTGAGTTCTCCTTTTTGTGTTAACTGTGAAGCAGAAGCAACTTGATCATGTGCTTTTTAAGCTGAACTTTGTAATCATTGACTGTTTAATGCTACTTTGCAACCCAGGTACCTCCAACTGGTCAGGGGACTACTTTTTGACCACAGCTGGTGTGAGCCTGGTGATTTCTCAGCACACTTCTCAGCCTGTATGGGGAACTACGACACTGCACAGTCAGCTGAAGGAGGTCTTTGAGAGAGACTGGAACTCAGAGTTTGCCGTGGATCTGGCTAACCTCGGACACCACCCAGACTGTGCACTGTCATGATGACTGAAGTTTTCACAGGATTATTTTTGGTTCAAACATTAGGCAGGAAAACCATTAAAACTAAAGAATTATTATTATTTTAAATGGTATTTATAGAATACATGGTCAACATTCAGTTCTGCTTTGGGGTAACAGCCAACATTTTACATGAAAACATTGCATCTAATACAACTGGGTAAGTCCATAACTGGAGGCTACACTAAATCTGTGAATGAACACATTAAAAGTCTCCTTTCTTACAATAGTGTGCATAAACAGTCCTCACCTCCCCGATCATCCCGTTCCAAATCCCATGGACCAGCTTGCCATGTTTCCCGTTAGTCACCAGATAAAGGTCAAAGGAGAACTTGATGGTTCGGGACAGCTTCTTGAGGATGTCTATGCAGAAACCCTTGCAGCATAATTTGGTGTAGGACTCTGAGACGTTGATAATACTGTGGAAGGGTAAGAGGGAAAAAAAACAATCAAAGAAAACAAAGTGTTTCATGGTGAAACCTGATCTAATCACAAACCCTCTCAGGCAGCTTGAAACATTACTATCTTTATCTTCAGGGACAAAAGCTGCTATTTTCCTTTTGTTTCATGGAGCGGGAGCTAAATACTCGCAGGCTGTCATGCTGACAGCAGCCATCGTCTGCAGCAGCAAACCGAAGGGCAGCCGCTCACTGGTTCATTAGCTAAAATCAATGTCGGTTAACAAGTCGACTGTCAGAGAGAGGGAGGAGATGCCCGAACATCGCAAACATGCACAGATACACTTTCACACAGAGCGACGGAGGCCGCAGGGGATGGCGGGGTGACTCCTATGGCCTCTAATCAAAGCCCATTAAGGTGGAAAGCATTTGTGGGACGCACTCACTTCCTCTGTGTGGCCTTGCTACTTAATGGGGTGTTGAAGAAGAATAACAGGAGGGCGAAAAGTGTTGGAAAATGGTGAAGAAAAGAAAAAAGTGACTTCTTTTTCAATTTGCTGTTATATTTAAGTCTATGCTACATCCACCTGGCACAACCTGATTCTACAATAGCTGAGTCATGGTGTGAGTGTGTAATTTGATGTCAGTGAGTCAGCATAATCACTGAAGAAGGATAAAGAGCAAGTCAGCGGACTGCATGGGAAAAAGTTGGGATTAATAAAAATTCTACTTGATTGCTTTCAAAATTGCAATCATTAATGGTATTAAGAGAAAAGTGACGTTTATTTGAAGGGCTTGCTTCTTTCATGGGAATCTAACTGATAAACGCGGTGTTAATTAATTGCTGCAGGAGCTGACCACCTGTCGTCATCATGCACACCAGAAATCCTACCAGCGCACACACAGGCGCGCTCAAACTGGGACGTCTGTCTTCGCCTCACACACACAAACACATGTTCACATGTTCACACATTCACAGCATTTGTGTTGCAGTGTGTGTGTGTGTGTGTGTGTGTGTGTGTGTGTGTGTGTGTGTGTGTGTGTGTGTGTGTGATGTCCACAAAATGCCCAGAAACTGGTGCAGCGTGGAGGAAAGCATGAGGCAGTTGGACCAGAAAGCGGGAGGGAAAGGTAAATTCTCCGATGAACGCCTGGCAGGAAGCACACGGCGAACGGGCAGACAGGTCGTGACGGGGCAGAGACGTCCATTCAGAGTAAAAAAAAAAAGTCAGAGGACGAGAAGGAGACGTGGCGTCGGTGCATGTGTGAAATTCATACTGTGATCCTGTTGGAATGAGGCTTAATGCCTTGCAGTCATCCATTCCCACAATACACGTTACACTAACCTGTTTGTGCTGAGCAAATTTACTTTATCAAGTAGAGCTTCATACTGTTTGTATAAAGTCCTTCTTAAAAAAATGAGATATTTACTTTAAATTTTCATGTGACTGCTGGACAATCACACAGTCAGAGTGGCCAAAACCTAATTTGGAAATAATGTGAGGATATTCAGATATTCTTTACAGAGATGAAGAACTGCTTAATGTCAGAGTGAATAGAGTTACAGGAGCCAGTGGAGCAGAGTCAAGGATCAGTATGGATCACGGTGTTAGTTTATGAGATCAGACTCCAATCATTTCATTGGTTTTAGGTGTCTGGTTTTTTTCCATCACAGTTTTTGGCACCTGCCTGCAGGGATTTGCTCCCACTTTAGTCAGGTACAGTAGTGATGCTGGCTTGCTGTCCACAACATAGAGCAATCCATAATGCTTGAGTAGTGAGGGCTTGGCTTTGCAAACAAGTCCATGTAATCAAACTCAGGAAATCGTTTCTTTATGGATTACACTTTGAATGCCACACTGTTTTAATAAAATTTATTTACTACATAACAGATGCACAATGACGCCTTACCAGAACCATCACTGTAAGATCCATGCCATAGGATGAAAAAACAACAAAAAAAGAAAAGTTAGCAAGAGAGATTCCTGAGACATCTCAAGTTTTCTGGTCCTTACACAGTTGAAAAGAAACTCAGGAAAACACACATGATCTAAATGAAGAAAAATGACCTGAGAGATGAAACGCTGCGCTTCTGCATAATGAGTCTCTCAAGGTTTTGCTCTGCCCACTTGTATTATCACTTCATCTGATTCCTTTATTTAGCCGCGCTGCCGATCAGCTTCACGAGGTGTGTCACGTAACCCAGGCGGTTAATATGCATGAGAAGCCAACACTTAATGATGAAATCGTCCGCTCCTCTCTTACTCTCTGTCTTTGTTCACCTCTGGCTGCACGCGGCGGAGCGTCAGGTACGGTGTGCACGTAGATGTGCCGTCCACCAAAAGCCCAGCTAAAAGTTCAGTCAAACCACCAAACGCAGTGAAGACTACAGATAATTAGAGCAGCTGAGGAACGTCTGTGATGCAAACGGACAAACGGTGACTTTACTGAACTCTGAAGAAGCACGAATCCTGTCTGGCCTCCACATCTTCCAGATAAAACCTGTTTACCCAGAATCCTCTGGGAGCACTTTCCCTGATCAGCACAGGTGCCAGTTACTCTGCATCTCAGATGTTTCCCTCCTCAACATTGACGAATGGTGAGATGGAGGTAACCGTGGTGACGTCAGCGTAATTAAAATGAGGATCAATCATGGAAATCAGCCAGGTGGAGTTGGAGTTATGAGCAGATTTATCCCTCGTTCAGATTTTAGTAAAGCATTTAGGTTACTGTATTTCCGTGTTTCTGCACAGATTCCTCCACTTTTGAGCTACTTCTGAATAAAATAACATCCCAACAGAAACGCTGCACCACAGAAGAAGAGCTGGAGATGAGCTTAGAGACAGTGAGACAGAGTCGTGTCCCAGAGTCCTCATGGGATGACGAGTATCCCGTCACTGCCCTGTTCTGCTTCCGCTCCACGAATCTTTGACCAGATAATGTCCACACGCTTTCATGGAGGTTGTTTACTCCTGCAGCTAATTTACAAATAGGTTGTATATAAAAAGGTAAAAAAAGGAGAGAGTAACTCATTTTTTCCTGTGTTCTCGCCTGCGTTGCTTTAACTCAGCAGCATCGGTGGTGATGCTTCCATCTCTGGTGAAATCTCAGCAGTTCCAGCTTTATTTCAACACAAGACGGTTTACGCTCTGTTTGGAGCTGCAGAAATAATCAATTCTTTATGAGTGAGCAGAAATCCCACAAAAGGAGTTTATCTGTTAAATAATCTCACTCTCGTCTTCTCACCATTTCTCTGGCTCCTGCTTGTCTAGGACGTGGCGGGAAAGGTGCTGGACCGCTGGGCCATCATGACTTTTGAGGAGGAGATTGCTACCCTGCAGCAGTTCCTGCGTTTTGGCGAGACCAAGTCCATCGTGGAGCTGATGGCTCTGCAGGACAAAGAGGGCCAGGCGGTGCTGGTCCCCAGCACGCGCACCAGCTCAGACATCCGCACTTTCATTGAGCGCAACACCCCGCGCACCGCCGCCAACCTCTCCGCCTCCAAAGTGGAGAAGATGAGCGGCAGCAGCATGCACCACTTTGAGAACTTCATCAACAGCATGGCTTTCATGCTTCCATTCCAGCTGTTGGGCTCCGTGCCGGGGCCGTTCCTGGGGTCGCCCACAGGGGGCCTGCAGCATCACCAGCAGCGCCAACATCAGCAGCCGTGCGGCACTTCAGGGGAGCCGCAGGGTCTGAGACGAGAGGATGCAAGAGAAAACCCTGTTCCTCTGTCACACGCCTCGGACAGCAGCCTGCTGGGCTCCATCTCATTCGCTGTGGATTCAGACTGCGGGGGAGAGAAGCCCATGGACGGCCTCCCCACCAACACTAAAATTGAAGCTGAAGACTTCTCCACCAGTGACAACTACTCGGATGGACCCTCCACACCATGCACCCCATCCATGAGCTCTGATGTGACTCAGATGTCGCCTGAGGGGAAGCTGCGCTCTTTGGGCAGCGGCTCCGGAGGGATGTCAGCAGGCGGAGGCTCTCTGAAGAAGGGCCGTGTGTTCTGTAATGCCTGTGAGAAGACGTTTTACGACAAAGGCACGCTGAAAATCCACTACAATGCCGTGCACCTGAAGATTAAGCACAAGTGTACTATTGAGGGCTGCAACATGGTGTTCAGCTCGCTGCGCAGCCGCAACCGCCACAGCGCTAACCCCAACCCGCGGCTGCACATGCCCATGAACAGAAACAACCGGGACAAAGACCTGAGGGGCAGCTTGTCTGCCGATGAAAACTCCCAAGGAGAAAAGAGGTCTGACTATAGCAATCCTATTTCTATCTGCTCTGCAGAGAGCCCCAAGTCAGTGCCCAGCTACATGGTGAGCCACATGGACACCGGCCCCAAGCTCCACAGCAGCTCCTTCCCCAGCATGGGCCAGAGCGGCATCCTTTTCCCCAACCTGAAAACGGTTCAGCCAGTCCTGCCTTTCTACAGAAGCCTGGTGACTCCAGCAGAACTCGCCAACACGCCAGGAACTCTGCCTTCCCTTCCTCTCCTGTCCTCTTCGGTTCCCATCAAACCCATCGCAGCACCTGAACCCTGCTTGATGGACCCAATACCAAAGAAAAAGTCGCGCAAGTCCAGTATGCCAATAAAAATAGAGAAGGAGATGGTGGAGCAGGATGAGGTGATGGATAAGGAGAGCAGCTCCGAAGACGAGGCTCCTTTACAGGGCAGGTGCAATGGCAGCCAATCAGAAGAGCTCAGGTGTACGAGACAATCTGCTGAGGAGAAGCAGGCCTACAAAGACGGGGACGGTGCCAAGCATCTGATGGCCCAAACGCTGGACGGAGATATGGTGAAGAGGGAAGACAAGAAGGAGGACCCGGGGCAAACTGAAGGAGGGGTCATCACCTGCACATCGTCCCCGTTTGACAGCAGACCGATGGAGAGCCAGCGTGATGGCCTGCTGTGTCAGGAAGCCGGCGGCGGTGAGGACAGGGAGCATCCCATCCCTCAGCATGCACCCGACAGGATTCCAGAGCTCAAATGGGATGAACGCGACCACAAGATGGCTAACGGTAGTTTCCAACTCACCGAGAGGAGGGAGCTGGATGGCTGTGTGGACGAGTATGCAGATTTAGGCCTGTCTCACCTGGACCCTGACGCCGAGCTGCCACACAACTGTGAGATATGCAGCAAGACCTTCAAAAACCCCTTCAGCGTCAAGATGCACTACCAGAACGTCCACTTAAAGGAGATGCACATGTGCACGGTGGACGGCTGCAACGCTGCTTTCCCCTCACGCAGGAGCCGAGACAGGTGCTGATTTCCCCACCTTGTAAACAAAGTTTTCAGTTACACACAAATGTAAGATGTTGACAGATAACTCCGCAGTCAGGTCAGTCAGCATCGGTCACATGACACGGAGGGCTTCCACAGAACTTTGTTGTTGTTCTCGTGGCTGAGAACAAGTACAAAGTTAAACAAAGCTTAAACGCACATTCACACCAGGAAAGTCCAGCGGACTCCGTTTGGTTTGCTTTCACACTCCGCTCGACTCCTGCAGATCCAGTTTTTCCCAGAATGTCAAGGAAACCATGTTGGGTCATGGTTTCCTGGTTCACCACCAGTAAACCTGGTTGCTTTGTGGTTTACTGGAGTCATTTTCAGTTCTGGCCAATCAATGAGCGGGATTTTCTTCTCCTTTCTTGTTGGTCATTGGTCGTTTGGGGGAATACCACCCCCTAGTGAGAAGATGTTGTACCTGCCTGAGCCAAAGCAAAGCAAACCACGGGGGGAATATGAGAAAGTGAGTCCGCTGACTCTCCTGGTGGGAATGCGTCCTAAAACATTTACAGGTGTTGGAAAACAGCTGCATTGGCTGCTGGGGAATTAACTGTGCATCTTTGGAGCATGAGCAGAAATAGAGCTGTTCTTGTGGTGTTTGTGAACGTATGCTGAATGCACCGTGTCATTTTTTTCCCTTCTCATCCACAGACACAGTGCTAATTTGAATCTGCACCACAAGCTGCTGACCAAAGACTCCCTGGGCCCAGCCAGCAGCCTCTACTCCCCCTCATCCCTCTGCAGAGACAGAGACTCTGCTGGCCCGGACTACTGCCCAGACCAGCGGGACCGAGATCCACCCCACCGCGACCCGACCGGCCAAAGCTCCGTCATTTTCCGGGGACACAACCGCATGGGCCTGGTGTTCCCCATGAGCAAGATCCCCTCTGCAGGCAGCGCCAAGGCCTCTCCTGTAGGAGACATGGAGGGATTAGGAGGAGGACAGGGTGGAGGGGACGGAGATGAGGAGGCTGTTCTGGACCTGAGCACCTCCGCCTCTGCCCCCCCTCACGGCAGCAGCAGTGCCCCCTCCTCTTGGGACTCAGACGGGGTCGGGAGTGAGGAAGGTGAGGGGGGCGAAGAGGAAGAGGAGGTGCTCCGCATGGAGGACAGTGATGCAAGCTGCGATGAAGTCTGCTTGGGGAGGCCCAGGGGGGACGAGGTGGCCCTCGGGGGGGAGAGGAACTTATGCTGCAGTGATGGGGGACAAAACGGGCTTCAGGGAGGCGGGGGTGGATCTCCAATAACCTGCCACGTCT
This sequence comes from Craterocephalus marjoriae, assembly GCA_037177095.1. Classification (NCBI taxonomy): domain Eukaryota; kingdom Metazoa; phylum Chordata; class Actinopteri; order Atheriniformes; family Atherinidae; genus Craterocephalus; species Craterocephalus marjoriae. The sequence goes on along the minus strand of JBAJHY010000001.1, from coordinate 30,595,991 downwards.
GCCAAAAGGTGTACAGCAACAAGGGCACTTTCAGAGCTCATTACAAGACTGTCCATCTACGACTGCTACACAAGTGTAAGGTCCCCGGCTGCGAGACGTCCTTTTCCTCTGTGAGAAGCAGGAACAGGCACAGCCAGAACCCCAACCTCCACAGGAACCTCTGCGTTAACTCAGGGAGCGCCGTGGACCAGGAGTAAGACTCATCTCATCGCCAATCAGCATCGTCTCTTTTGTTTTGGGGCACAGAGAAAAGACTCACCAGTTAGCACTTTTTAAACCTGACATCTTCGTTCACCTGATTATTTAGTTTTAGGAAAAGAAAGAAAAGAAATAGATTTAGTGATCCACCAAATGCAACTTGAAGTTCCTTTTGAATTCCAACATCGGTCTGTTTGTGCGTTAGCGTATGAATTACAATCACAGCGTCTCTGCTGCGTGCTTCTCATTCCTCATGGACTGAATTTTCCCCGTCGCCGTCGTCCCAGTGAGTGTTCAATCATGAAACCATCTGAAAGTGATTCTTATTGTCAGATGTCCACATCTTCCCCGTGAAGCTGTTCCCCGTGAAGTAACTCCAACATTTCATCCACCTGAACAGTGGATCTGATATCGTGTTGTGAACTTGACCAATAAGTTATTGTTCGGTGTTTTCTGACCTGTCTTGTTCTGTTTGTTGCATTCTGCTAATGTTGACCAAAGATTTCTCTCGGTTCCCGGGTGTGGAAACGCCTTCGTTCTTTCTGAGGGATGTGCAGTATTATGGGGCGTGCTGAGTCTCTGCTCATCTACGTTACGATTAACAGCAGTATTAACATGTGGACGTGAACAAAAAGTAAAGACTGAAGGGGTGAAACTCTGTCTGGATTTGGGTGTTGTAATCTGCTCATGGAAATAATACTTGATCAGGGCTTTGCTCTTGTGTTGCTGGTGACTGAGGAGGCAAACAGCAGAAAGATGCCTGTCTGGAGGCGAGAAGCTCATACTGTGAATGAGTCAAACACTGATTAATAATAACAATAATAATAATAATAATAAAGATAATCATGTTTATTGTGAACGTGGCCCCACACAAGAGCATCCCTAAAAAAACAACTGGTAAGCAAGATGTTTATTGAACTATATTGTATATTCTGTGAATAGAGTAATTTGTTATCTGAAAGAAACCAAAAAATATAAACTGTATTAAACAGAACGATTTCACCACTAATATGACTTTTTTTCCATTATTTTTCTTTTTTTTAAAAACATAAATGCTTAAAACACTGTGTTGTACATTTTGTGATTATTTCACCATGGTGTACCGTTCTGGTCTCGGTCTGTATTCTGTATATATCTTTTTTTCATGCTGTATTTAAATCCAGGGGCCAGATTTAAGAGTCTATTTGTTCCTTGTTTCATTTGTATTAAAAAAGAAGAGAAAAGAAAAGAAAGAAAGAAGCAAAAGCTGATACTTGTCTCTTGGTGTTCATGTTTCTTTTGAATTAATGTTACAATATTCATTCCAATTCAATAAAAAGCCATATGTTTGCAAGACTCTTTCTATTCTTATATAATGATAAATCATCTGTCATGTGTGTGTGCAGCTCTAGCATTAACACACAAAAACTGTTCTGCAAAATTAGCTGTAAAATTATTTAATGTTAGTGATTTTAGGAAATACTTTTTGTTTTTATATACAGAAAATCCCAGACAGATACAGTTAATAGACCTCATACTCACTATAACAGCATCAGTTTTATAGACAAGAACAAACCATGAAATTTAATGTAGGAAAAGGTAATTAAAAATAAACCAGAGAGACGACCATAGGACTGAGACGGTCCTCTGTCGCTGTGGGAAACCTTTATTTTTAGCAGCAGTAAAGCAAACCTGTGGGGGAGAATGGGACATGAGGTGGATGAAAAAATCCAAACAAACATGATGCGATTCAAAAGCTAATCTGACACCTAAAAAAACAAACTCTGAAAAAATGGTTTATGTCACCCTGCAGAGTTGTTGAACCAGCCGGAGTCTCTGCTCCCGGCTCGCCAGGGATGCTCTGTCTGAAGCTGATTGGTCACTTTGAACTGAGAACATCCAATCAGACACAGGGTAGAATGAAGCTCATCACACTGTAAACGTTACTACTACTACTATACTACCGTCATTTAGCAGACGCTTTTATCCAAACTGACGTTATGTCAAGTGCTAAGATCGTGCTAAGTGCCCCACCCCCCTTTTTTTTTTTTTTTTACGTTATGGAAATAATAGCTGAGTGACTTTAGTGAAGAGGGATGACATATGTAGACATTAAAGGTGCATTGCGCAGGTTTAGATGCTAAATCCTGTTATTCTCTTTCCCAGCATCATCTCCCAGCAGCCTGATGCAGGATGAGCCCATCTCTGTCCTCTATCATCCTGTTCCTGCTGCTCAGTGAGGGATTCGTGCTCGCATCCTCAGGCTGCCTGTGGGCTGCTGCTCGTTAATCTGCCACTGCCAGTATCGTATCGTTTCCTCCATCAGAGCATCATGGAGACACACTGACCACTAGAAATGGATAACAAGAGACATCTAACACACTCCTGCTCACACACCTGCTCACTAGGGGTGTCACGATCTCGATTTTTAATCGAAATCGATCGAAATTACGTTCAGGTCTCGAGCCCCGAATACAAAGAGAGGATCGACGATTCCTCCCCAGCTGCACATTTCCCCACAGCGCCATAAACTGCTTCTTCTTCCCCGCGCTGCTTTCCTTCCCTCTGCTCCGCTCACTACCTGAGCGGAGGGGCTGCTCCTCACTCACACACGCTTGAGCAGACAGGCTGTGCGGCAGTAGCAGCACATAGGAGAAAAGTGATCCAGAAAACTTGACGAAACACGTAAGTTCAATAAAACGCTCCCAAATTGAAAGTCAAAACATGACGTCCTTTGCGAAGACGATAAGCGCCACATGTTCAGCAAGCATAAACTTCAGCAGAAACAGCAGCGTTTCTATGAGCACAGCGCTTGCTAAGCTAACAACACAGCTCGCGCTGGACCTGCTAGCTGCGTGCTAACGCTTTCTAGCACTCAGCTAGCCAGCAGGGGTAGCCCACCAGGGGTAGCTAGACCACCCCAGACTTTATACTGTGATGTAGCTGTTGTGACACACCATACCTGC
>JBAJHY010000001.1:29099884-29110158 GCA_037177095.1 Craterocephalus marjoriae | reverse complement strand
TTCCCTCTTGCTAAAAACGGAGGTTGTGGGCAATAATGTGTGAGCTGTCCTCTAACCGCGTCTGGCCAATAAGCCTTCTCTAAGCCATCTGCTCGTCTTATACAAGCAAACATCATCCAGACCCCTCTGTCCCAGATATCTGACGAAGGAAATCCGGAGGTGATATCAACTTATAGCGACACACACCTACTCATTTTAAAACAGAAGCGGCCCATTAAGTTTATGTGGCTGCAAAAGTGCAAAGAAAATAACACCATGAATTGTATATAACTCTGAACAGAGTGGCCCAGCATTTATTGGGCCTGACACGACCGTGAACTTTAACCATGCAACACTCGTAAATCACAGCTGCTGCATTAAGGCTACAGCACAGATGTGCTTATGAAACAGCAGCGTGAACAGAAGCTCAAAATTACCTAAATGCAGTAATAAACATCCAACTAAAAGACTTATACGAAGGAAGAGCAGCCGTTTGGAAAATCCACATTTGATTGTTAAAAAAAAGTTTTGTTTTTTTTTGTTTAGTTTTTTTTTCTTTCAATTGTGAAAAAAGAAAGAAAAGACAGAATCTACAAACTGAGGCCAGAAGTGTGACAGTCATTGGATAAGACACCGATATGGCAACCAATTAACCTAAATGGACTTCAAACACCATCCGTTTTTATTCCAGCTTTATTGTAGTACTGTTAAATCCTTGGGTAATAAACATTAATAGATTACCTCTTCCCTTTTTAATAAAACAACAGTTTTAGTCATTATGTATTCACACGTCTCTAATCGGTACATTTATTACCAAAGCATCCATCTGTATGGAACAGGAAAGAATCTTTATTGCCACGGTACAATTATACAACGACACTAAGGTGCAACTCTGCAGTTGTGATTAAAAGAAGCCCGTCATCTGTAACCCGTAAAAATCTGAATTATCACAGGTATTTAGGCATCATATTTAAACTAAGTGTTAAAGGAGGAGAGGTTTATTCTAGAACCTTGATGGAGTAGATATGGGATTCACTGTAGCTTAAATAGAAGGAAATAGAGTTAGACTGGCATTTCCCTGAACAGCTCCTAACAGTCATTAACGGATTATAACCTTGAATGCAAGTCTCCTGATCTCAACTGCAGCCAGGTTTGAGCTCTCTTCTGTAAAAATCAGCTCGAATCATGGCGTCTCGTTGTGTTTCACGCAGCAGTTTATAATAACTTAACCTGACAGTTGGAATTCCGTGAGGAAAACTGGGTTTGCTTTAAAACTTTAAAGAGCAAATATGTGAGAGCCGCTGCTAACGCACGTCTGTATGACAACAGCACACACCCCAGAAACAGACAGTCACATAATGTCAACCTGTGTTACATCCTTCCACTGCGCATTAGGGAAGCGCTCTCATAATGAGTATGCAAGGTTGCAGCAGACGCAGGCTTTTGTCCTTACTGCCATGTTTTATTTAATGAGCCTGGGGTCGTTTTGGCTTGATTTGCATCTGCTTGTTATGGAATCACATGCTGTCACTGCTCATACCCACCCATACACACACACACACACCGATATAAGGGCATTTTGATTCCATTTTTCGCTTGGCTTGTCCGTCAGTTTACGCAAGCAGAAGGACCATGACTCAATTTTCCACCAAGGAGGATTCTGCGGGCTTTCATTTGTGTGCGCTTTCGCATCAAGGCTGGGGGTTCAGCTGTTCAAAAACGTGCACGTGCACTTGTGAGCATATGTGCCTGTGTGATGCGAGGTGTGCTGTTTGAAGCAGGGCTCGTGGGGAAGTGGTAGCTCCCCTTCTGATGAGAATAGTGCTGATGTGGTCCCTCTTGCAGCAAACAGACTGAGAATACCAAGTGAGGAAGCTGCAGGATGGGAATGAAAAGCCTAAAAAGGATCTGCGGCCAGCTCCCGTCTGGCTTTGAAGGCACGCCATAAAGACAGATATCAAAAATCCCCCGTCTGATCTAAACATGGATAGCAGCGGTTCGTTGCACAGTTGGTAATTAATAGCAGAGGTGCGTCCTGTTCTGATGATGTCAGTGCTTTGTGAGCGAGAGACGGGTCAGCGGCGGCGTCACGGACATCAGACGCCGACAGCGCTGCGGCGAGATGTCATGCCAGCTCGCGCCGTCGCCGTGTGATGAGGCCCGGACGGACGCGCGCGGGGGCCAGACATGACAAGGCGAGCAGAAACGGGGATGATTCCACCCTGCAGAGAGGATGGAGGCAGGCGTGGAGAAGGAGAGGGAGAAATGCAAGGAGAGGGGGGGGGGTTACACAAAGCACATGCTGAAGAATGGAAAGATTGAAAGGGGGGGAGGAGAAAAGGAAGAGGTGGAGAGGACAGCGGGAGAGATGATCATGATAGGGACAACAAATGGGAGTTTATATATACACAGCACAGAGGAATTCACCAGGGGGTATACGGGAGGAATGTATTAACAGGGAAGAGCGCGGCGTGAATGAGGCGCCTTAATGAAACGGGGGGTTGCCGCCGAGACGGAGAGAGTGAATGGGAATACATCTTTTGAATAGCTGAACCTTGTTGCAATGGGGTGCCCAAATCACGCCCTTTCCGGTTAGCCCCATGGGTGCTTAAAATCGGAAAAATATGAATGGGAGTCAATGGAGTGAAAATAATTATCTTCTGATCCATATCGTTCTCTGCCCTGGATTCCAGATATGTTGGTTGTGGATTTAAATGAAAATTTTTCATGGTAACAAAAAATAAAATACCGCAAAGAACTATGATTATTTCAGGTTTTACTTGAAGCCGTTTTGCGAACTACCACAGACGCGGGAAATATGCGTCATCAACTGCCCACGGCGTGGCGATTTCACTCTGCCACTTCATCATTTATTGGTAAAAAGCATCAACAGACGTGAAAATCATTACAAACCAGGGCATCTCGAGTCCCTGATACGAAACACAACGGCATCTTGATCTTGATCTGGCAAAAGAAGCAGGGAACCAGTGTGTGACGTCACATAAGCGTCTGTAGTTTTTTTCATTCTGTTTTTTCTAAGGCGTTTAACTTAACAATTGCTCAATATCTTTTTAAAATCACTACACGGAAATTTTCCATTTAAATCCACAACCAACATATCTGGAATCTACGGCAGAGAACAGTTGGGACCAGAAGATAATTATTTTCACTCCATTGACTCCCATTCAGATTTTTTCGGTTTTAAGCACCCATGGGGCGGACCGGAAGGGGCGTGACTTCGGCACCCCATTGAGGACCAGTACAGTCAATTTACCAGTTACAAAACTATGAGCCACCAGTCCATTGCTTTTCTTCGCTAGTCATTGTCCTTAATCGCTCCCCTTGTCGAGCACATTAATCTGAAACAACATGATTAGCTCACTTTGTCATTAACTACTTTAGATGCCAGTTTAGCATCAATATAACATGTTAACATCAGTGTTTGCTAAAACAGCAAAAACAAGACATTGTCAACAGCAACGTCACCTGATGTGATCCTGCAACATTAGAAGATGTAAAGGTCAACCTAACTTAGACACATAAGAGACTGTCCACTCTTAGAGGGGTTCCCAAACTTTTCCATGCAGCGGCCCACCTGTGGAGGTACGTTTGGTCCGGCAGGACCCACCAAATGTGTCATGCAGTGAAATAAGCCAACAAGCATAAAAAGCTGCAGTCACATCATTTACAACAATAAACACACTGATTCAGTCACAAAGTTTCCTCATTAGCTTTAACCTGGACTAATGACATGGTCCTCTTTGGTTCACTTTACAGCGGTTTCTGAGGTGGACGAGGCCAGATGTGGACAGTAACTAATGTTTACAGACTACTTTAGCTGAAATATCCTCCCGTCACTTTAACACATCACATACAACTAACTGATATTTTCTCTATGATAAAGGGAAATCCCATCTATGACTCCTGTACATCCAAGGCTGGAATAACCAGTAGCTTTTATGTTTGGGCTGATGAGAGATACAACAGCAACAAACCACGGCGACAAGAGAAGGAAGATTTGACAGCAAGTAGAACCGAGATCATTATTGCAGCTGCATAAAAAGGAGCACGGAGAATCTCAACTACTGATCATCACATTATGTTCAGATAAAAGTTTGCAGCTTGTAACACCAGCCGTCTCTCCTCTATCACTCACTGGTAAAAATAACATGAAATACCTCCTCACATAGAATCATTTCAGGCCATTAGTCATTAAAAGCAGCCCTCTGGGGACTGATTTCCAGAGAGGGGGCAGAAACAGAGAAAGCTCCCCCCACCGCCCCCCTCCCCCCTGTGTTCTTGTTATGAAGGGAGTATTTTTCTGGTATCGGAGGAGCAGAGATCACTGGCCGGTATGTGGTGATGGAGGAGGTGAGTTTAACAGGACAGAGCCAGGTTATTGAGTACTTTGATTGTGAGGAGGAGGATTTTTAATAGAACTGGTTGTAAGACAGGAAGCCGGTGGAGTCTCTGGAGGACGGGGCGATCATGGGAAGAGGTGTGAGTGAGGAGACGAGTGGCAGAGCCCTGAATCACTGAAGCTTATTTAAGCTTTGTGTGATAAGCAGTGCAGGATGCTGATGGAGTAGTCCAGTCTGGACCAGACAAATGGGAAAACATCGGAACAACGGAAGTGATGAAATGAAAAAAGTTAAAATATATCAATTAAAATATGTTAAAAGTAAAATAAGATTAAGAGTAAGTAAGTAAAAATAATTGGGCTCTTTAAAAATGGAATGGAAAAAATGGTACAGAAGGCATGGGTTAGATATTAAACATGTTCATTAATGATGCAAAAAATATGTGTTATAAATGATTAATGAATAAATTGGTAAACACAGTTAGAAAATAACACAGAATTTAAAATAAGAGATGAGGAAATAACTAAAGTATAATACTGATTATGAATTCTAACGAAATTACATTTTATTAAAAAGGTAAGTCATAGTTTACTGTCAACACTCCTGCAGCATTGTTTGATAATCTGATCTAATAAAATGATCTAATCTGATTTCATCTCCTGATCTAATGATTTTATGATCTGATCTAATATGATTTTATCAAATCTAATAATCTGATCTAATTTTATAATCTGATCTGTTCTGATATTATAACCTGATCTAATCAGATTTCATAATCTAATCAAACAATCAGATTTTATAATGTGAATTGTTTTGTAAAATGAATCATGTTTGTAGTCTGAGTGATTGTTGTTGTAAATATGGAGTCACCCTGTTTTGCTTTATGTGAGGGAATGTGAACTGGTCCAGTGGTGGTGTTTTGTGCTCATGCAGTCTGCTCTGAAGACGGGAGGCCTGCTGGTGCGTCTGGGAAAACTTGTCCTCCACAGCACTTCGGTTCTCCTTCTAACCTTCATCATCAACTACCTGGCCAAGGTGCTCCTCTTCCTTCTTATTCCCTGTCTCTTTAACCTCCTCCTGCTTCTTTCCTCCCACCCTCCTCCCTCCCCCTCTGTAAACCAGCATCTTGGTTTATTTACATGTTTCTACATGAGAAGCTGATCTTTACTCCTGACAACATGACCTTATCTTGGTCTGTCTGTGTTTACAGAAAGCGCTTCAGCTCCGATCGGACGAACACATTTTTAAATTCATCAAGTCGAAGTTTGGCTTGGGGTCGACGAGGTATGAACACACACACAAACACGCGAGGAAACAGAAATTCACAAGTGGATTTGTAAAAGCGTCCCCTGTGCACACATGAGCAGCTCCTCTGCATTATTCACCGCGCTGCAGTGTCATAGCACCTGCAGTGTTAGCATGTATGAATAATAGATTGCGGGGTGCCGCCTCCAGACCCCCTATCGATCAGTGTGTGTTTGTGTGTTGAACAAGTCAGCCACAGGATAGCTGCTGCGGGGTGGCAGATAACAACGCTCTCACAAGCGCGCCGTCAATTATTCAGGAGCGAGCGGGAAAATGCGAGGCTTAGTCGGCTCTCTTCTCCCGTTTCTCTCATTCACTTTGACTTCTTCCCTCTCTCCTCGCTCTGTTTCTTTCGGTCCTCGGAGCTTCACACCCTCTCCGTTATCTCACCTTTCTGCTCAGGTGTTTATCAGCAGCTGTTTATCATAAACAGCGCTGCCAATCTAATGTGCTGAATGTTCAGTGGAAGAAAACAGAAATATTCCACTTTTACAGAGCAAATATATTTAAATGTTGTGTTCAGACAGATAAGCATGTTTCTGGATTGTTGGTGGTTATCTGAAGACTTAGTGGTGATTGGAAATTTGGATTTATGGGGTCTGAAAATTGGTTTAATTCTTTGTTGGATGGCAGCACCCCAAAGCTCTATGGCTTATATAGCAACCATTTCTCAGAGGCGGTAGTGCATAACTCTGTCACCCGTTAGGTGATCCACCAAAGTTTTCCAGCTATTCATATCCCGTCCAGGAGGTTACCAATCCAGCCACAAAATATAGTGTTTCTTCAGAGACTATGTATGGTAAATCTGCAACGACTGGTCCATGATAACGCTGTTATTTATCATATTTACATCCTAAACAATTATTACTATCACTGCTATGCTGCGAAGAGACCTTTATTTTGACCTGGAAATTATGATGAAACCGCCTCCTGTCAAACTTTCCACCAATCAGAGAGCTAAAATTGAGGTTAATGTCCAAACGGGAGCAGCCAAAGAAGTGAGCAGAAAGTTCTGTGTGTCTGGAAAGAACTAAAATAAATGTCCTCTATTGTTGGAATAAAGACTTTACTCGTGAATGTTGGCACCAAAAAGCAGCTGACCTGGGATTGGTTCTGTCAGGACTGCAGGTAAATGGCTTAAATAACAAAATGAGTGTAAATATGTAAATAGTTTCTGTTGTGTTGTATTTTTCTCCTGAAAGCCAAGACTTGAGAGAATACGGTGCAGATGAGAAAAGGCTGTGGTTGATCTGCGTGTTACGTCTGAAAAATAGTGAAACTGAAAAAAGCCTGCGCACCAAATAAGAAAATAAATTTAGTGTGAAACAGACTAATAATGAAAAAGAAGAATCCTTTTCTGTGTAACAAACATGAAGCTACAACCAGAAGTTTGTCATGACCGATAGAAAACATAGATACGTGTAATGTTTTCTCATTCTGTCAGATTTTTCTCCCGATGCCTCCACATGGACCAGCTCCATGATAAAAGGAGTCTAACGATATGACAGGATGCGGGTATTTTAATGATCCTCCCTCTCCTCCTCCTGCAGGGATTTTGATGCTAGTCTGTATCTGTGTGAGGAGGCCTTTGGTCTGCTGCCTTTGGACACACTGGAGCGCCTGGCAGGAACCCTGCTGCTTTACCCCTACGTGCTCACCCTGCTGCTGCTCTGCGCCGCGCTCGCCATGGCCGCACTGCACAACCTGAGGTACGGCTCTTCTGGTGTTTACAGTAGATGTGTTATAATTCACTGGCAGAATTATGGACTTTTGAAGCAAATGTAGCTGAAATATCGGCATTTTCACTAAGGTAATGTTCCAACCATCCAGAAAGCAGCAACTTGTGTCATGTCGTGACGAGGTCAGTAAATGACGATGCTGCTAGCTTCACTCTGTGTCCTCATACAGATTACAGATACTTTCTTCTTCTGGCCGCCCCACAGCTTGATGTCTTCCTTCTGGAGCAGACACTGCTGCGTTCAGCCAGTGGAAACGTAAAAGTAGCTCCAGACCTTCAGCAGCTTCCTGTTCATTGCAGACCTGCTTGTTCTAGACCATCCAAAGCATGCCTAACCCTTCTGCCTCCCAGTAACATATGCTGAAGTACGGCGGTCCACACGGACGATCTGTGAACCTGCAGCTGGTAAACGGCTCACAGCACGCCCTTTGTTGGAACGCTGAGCCTTTTAGCTCATCCAGATGCTGCTGCTAGAGTTTTAACCAGGACTAAGATCTGAACACATCACACCAGGTTTAAAGTCTTTACACTGGTTTCCAGTAGGTCACAGAATAGGTTTTAAAACTGTTTATAAATCCCAGAACGGTTTAGGCCCAGAATACATCCAGAGCCAGAGCTCAGGTCAGCTGGTCCAGACCAAACAAGGCGAAGCAGCTTTTAGCTGTTCTGCTGCAAACAGGAGGAACAAACCGAGATTAAACTCTCACCACATGTAGCCACAGGTTAAAAACATTTCTGTGTTCATGCATCTTTGCTGAAATCTGCATTGTATCCTTTAACTTCTCTTTTAATTAATTCCATATGATTGTTTTTTTTTTTTAATGAATTTATTCTTCAATGATTTTATTGGGAATTCTTGGCAAGCCAGATAAACTTGGCTTGCCTTTAGGGTTACATGTGATCAAATGATGAGGATAACTGCTTTATCCTGCTGATCAGCATAGCTCTGTCAGCTCCCAGTAGCAGCTGGGGGACTGGAGCTGCAGTTTGTGAGCGGAGGCTGCCTCAGCGTCCAGAGACTCCCCTGTTTGGTTCATCCCTGGCTGTACTGTAGACGGGCTGGCTGCGTTGCTGCATGAGTGTGCTGGTATGATAGATGGACAGTCAGAGGAGTTAGCGAGGTGTAAATAAGTGTAGTTTTATACCTGGCAGCGAGTAAAAGGATTTTCAGCTTTGAATAGTGGATGAGGATGGTTATCAGGTAGATGGAACCTGATCTGGTTATCGCTCTGCTTTTTGTTTCTCACTTATGTTGTTCCTAGCTCTGAAAGAGACAGAATTTTCCAGCAGCTGCCTCTCGCAGCTCGGTTTGCCTGTGGTGCGAGGTGAGGCACGGCATTGAACTAATCACATTAGCATTTCAACTCTCTCTGCTGTTGAGCGGCTGGAATACTAACCTCACAGAACAAAGGGCTATTTGCCAATTCAGGAATTAATTTAATCCAGTTTAGCCCACCTCACGTAGCAAAGGAGCCGGATTTGATTTATATTCAAATGGAAGTCTGTGTCCGTCTGAGTCGGAGCAGGAGGCCAGATCGTGGGAGTAACAGCATCGCCCTCAGGCCCGGGTCCGTCCGTCCGTCTGCCTGCGCTGACTCCTGCAGACAGACACGGGCAGGGGTGTGCATCTTTACACGTCCACTTGTGTGCAAACTGTAAATAAATCAGCATAATCTGAATAATATGAATTCCGCCCACCTACAGCCCCCTCTCGCCCGCAATGTTTTATTTGATGCTCTTTTCTTTTTTTCCCCTTTTGTTTCTCAGCAGGTCTAAAGGAGGCCCAGGAGAGGAGAAGAGAGGAGCTGCAGAGGGACGAGTGGAGGCTCTTCGGCCGGACGTGGCCTATAATCTGCTGCACACTCTGCTCTACGGCCTCCTGGCTTTCAGCACCATGAGGTGAGCTTCCTGAACAAACCCAATTCTTCCTCCCAAGAAGACGCGTTTTTAAATGCTGCCCTTTTCCTTTTAATTACTCAATTACACATAATCAGGTGTGAAATTCAAGTACCTTTAACACGTTTCATCAAGTGCATTATTACCATTGACCAGCTTTAATGGCGCCCCCCCGACACACACACACACACACACACACACACACACACACACACACAGGCCTTTCTTTTCTACCAGCAGATGTACGGCAACATCGTATAAAACTCTCGTATGATTCAGTTCTAAACGTTGATGCTTGTTTATACAAACAAATTTTTTAAAAGATGAGTCCTAGATCTTAAAATTATCATATTTCCGGTTTTCTTTTGTCTTTCGGCACCAAAAAAAACTGGAAGAGTTACAAATCTCTGCACTTTGGAGTAAAGTTGACAGCATCTCTCTCTGTGACAGAGGTTTTAGTTGCGGTACTTTAAAGACGTCATGTGATCCGATCGCACCAGCATGATCATCGGACAGCAGGAACATTAAAATTCTCCCTTGTTGGCACTTTCATTCAGTTGTAGCTGAGTAAGCTAACTAGCGGTCATTTAAAACTAACATGGCTTTAGGAGATCCGCCTGCTTAGGACTGATTTGATCATGACTTGTGTGAATCTAAATTCATAGCAGGCATGAAAGTGAATCCATTGTTCAGCGCTGAGTGCCGGCGCGGTTGCACCCGGAGAGGAGATGAAAACAGGCGGAGGCCTCTGCCTGCAGACATGGAGAACTTCTGTGAAGATGCTGACCCACATCTACTGTTACTCTGGGAAATGGAGGCATTAAATAAAAGTAGTTTTCTGTTGAACTCAAGGCTGTTTTTGGCATTGAAGCATGCATCAGACAGGCAGCAGGTTTACATGCAAAACATTCAGGCTGCAGCTCAGCTTGTCTAAAATACTTTATAAAATAACCCACATTTTATTTCCCCTTCCCATTTCACACAGGTTGAATTAC
>JBAJHY010000001.1:28224303-28237484 GCA_037177095.1 Craterocephalus marjoriae | reverse complement strand
AAAAAAGTATGTTTCAGATCAATTTAATTGTGAAAATATTCAAAAATATTTTCAAAACCCAGTCATTTGTAGTGTTGGTTAATCTGGCACCACAATTAAAAAAATTTGATATAATTTTCAGGAAATCTCTCAAAGTGATTCGAATCACTGTTTGGATGTAGGAATTTTTAAAATAAATAAAAGGGAAATGAGATCATTTTGCCATTAGTGCTTCAGACTCAAGAAAATGTCAATAATCATTGGCAAAAAATAAAGAAGGAAAACTGGCTTAGCAGAGGTCTGCACTCTCTGAGTGTTTCTATTGTATAAATAAAATTGATTTCCATTGTAGATCTGTGACACCTAAGGTCACACTTTGTTTCACACACTGGTGCCGAGACAAAGCTAAAAAAGCTTTAACCCTGTTATAGATGCTGCTTGTACACTCCTGTAGCTGGTCTTACCTTTAACCCCATTTCACACTTGTTTTTTCACCACTTATCATTTAAATATTGCCATGAGATGCTCTGAATGAAGCCCTACCAGCCACCATACCAGCCAGGACACATCTCCCGACTTTGAAGAAAGTAATGAGCTTCCCTGACATCCTGTCTTCCCTTATTGTGGCACTAAATAATTTTGGTAATCCTCATCTACTTAAAAAAAGAGAGGCTTAATCTGATTTAATCTATGACAGTGAGGGAAAAAAATATGGATAATTTTGACAGTCTATGTAAACATGACTATGGTTACGACGCTGAGCCAGCCCTCTCCTGGGCTACGAAAGTTCAACATATTACAGAAGAAACAGGTATGATGTTATTGTGTGGTTGCCAAGACAACTCTTTTTCTTCCAGCTTTTCCAGTGAGATGTTCTTTCCTCCTAACACCATAAAGCCCGCATGTCAGGTTAACTGGTTATACTTTTTGATTATATGCAGGATTGTTTGTGTCTGTGTTGGACCTGTGATGGACTGTCGACATGTGTGGGGGCGTCCAGCTACCTGCCTGATAAAAACTGAGATAGGCTCCAACCCAGACCCACTCATTCAGCTGTCAGTTATGTTTCTTTCTTGGCATATGTTTCCCGTTGCATCTACACATAAATAAATAGAAATCCGGAGGGAAATTAAATGGTACAGAAATAAATAATGGTAGACTTGATGTCTTTGCTAATTGGGATCTCTGGCACTTAGGTCAAAAGGCTTCCAGCTTGGCTCTGTTGTGTTTAAGGTGCTGAGGCACAAAAACAAGTTGTGCTCTGCAGACAAAAGTCTCCTCTCGCCAACGTTTCCTACTGCTGCCTAGTCATGTTGTGAAGGTGTGATGATTATGGGATGTTGATGGAGCAAAGAGATGCCAGTGCAACATGTAAAGTCACATGCTTCAGGCAGTCTGGTCATCTTTTAACTGCATAACCCCCCCCCCCAGGTCTGCAACACTGCTGCCAAGCAGCCGCACAAACACTAGAGGGCTCCCTCTATGGGCAGCAGCGCGGGCCCCCTCTGCTGTCATTCACACACTCTGCCGCACTCAAACACTTCTGCTATGCAATGATGAGCATGACCTTATCACTAACTGTCCTAAAAGGACCTGTGTAGCAGTTTCCACTCTGCTTGGATTTTATTTTCCTTTTTTTTCTTCTTAATTCAAGTGGAGGATTTCCTTTCAAGCCTCTACGATGCAAATAAATTAGAGCTTAGAAAGGAAGAGAGCTTGGTTGAGTAGCGTGCCTGTTCACTTTCCATTCAGCCAACAGGGCCACACCGTGTGTATCCATCTGCTCACTGGTTAACCCTATCAAATGACTGTAAATGAGCAGCCTCGGCTCCGTTTCACTGCGCGCACGGCCTATTTCATTTAACAATTAACCGAGTAAAGCGAGGGCCAATTCAAGCCTCTCTCTCTCTCTCTCTCTCTCTCTCTCTCTCTCTCTCTCTCTCTCTCTCTCTTTCTTTATATATAAGTACCCTGTATATGTTTGTAAAAGGAAGAGTTGACGGGGAGAAAATGAAATTAAGACAGAGCACACTACAGTAATGAGAAGATTTTACCAACACGCGCCAATTTCTTAACAGCTGTATGCGACGTGAGACGGTAACCTTTGCGCGCCCGTGCCTGGGCAGAGCGGCATGCATTCATTTGTGCGCCTGTTGACCCGACTGCTCATCAACCCAATGAGCGCAGTGGAGGGAGGCTCTCTCTTCACCACCGCGCATCTCTCCTCCATCTCCTCCTCACTTTTCCAGTCGGCCAGCGAGCCTATCGGAGCTCCCCTAACTACGAGCCCCACACTGTCCCTCCAAGCTGACAAACTGCTGGACGGATTTTCAGCCTCTTCGTGTATTTGCTCCCCTTTTCTTACCCCTCTGTCTGTCCGCCTCGAATGAGACCCGATGGAGTTTTTTTGCATTTTTTGAAGGAGAGAAAAGCCGAAAATAATGCAGCAGTGGAAAAGGATCCGAGTCTCACGAGTAAGTACAACCCGACACCATCAGAAATGTAGATAACCTAACAGGTAGGATGTAAAGAGTCATACATGTCAGGCTTTTTTACGGGAAGGCTGAACAGGACTCCTCATCTGTCTTAGCAAGGTTTCAGCGCGATTTCCCCCTGCACGTTTTACAGAGGATTTGCAACTTAGGCTATCTTTGATAAATATCCACCTTTGATCCATTCTCTGGTGGCAGAAGTCAGACATGTGCTGGCTGCGTGCAGTTTATCTCTTTTTTTCTAATAAATGTTACCGCTTGTGCGCTCCCGTTCCACAGTTGATGCGCAAAGACGAACTGATTAGAAACATAGGCTCCTCAAAGGGTAAAACTTCAGAGATGGCGAATGCAGTTTGTGTGGAGAGGCTGTTGATTATCTTTCAGTCATCAGTGGCAAGAAAAGCCTGGAAAACTTTCGGAGTTTTGATTATTTTGCGGTCCAAATATTTTAGGGGAAAGAAGCTGGATAGCTCCTGCCTGCCCACCTTGGAGAGCTCCTCCGCTGCCGGCAGCGCGGTGAGCTGTCCCTCTCCCCGTGGTGCTGAAAAGCTCGCTCAGTTAGGCTCCAAAGTGGGCTGAATGCTGGAGAAAATACCCACAATTCAGATTGTGATTCCGGATAATTTCTGTTAAAATTAATATAAACTATAATTATGTGTTTCGTGATTATGTTTTTCTTTTTTCTGCATTTTTAAAAACGCCATTGCCATAATAATTTTCATGAAGGTGCACGTGTATCTTTTAGTCCGCGGGTAAGTGGGATCTGCCCACGCTTTGTGATGTTGCGGCTGACTTCAGGTGGAATTCGTTACAGCTTATTGTCCTTGGAAATGCGCCGCAGTAAGCGCGCGGCGTATGAGCACAGTGACACACCGGCGTGTAGTAAAAGTTACCAGAACTAACACTGACACTGTGCTGAAAGCGTGCCGCTCGGTGCACTGAACGCACGTCCACCTGCATCACTTACAGCCGGAAACTACTCGTGTCTGCTTTTAATCTCTCCCTGCAGAAAACAAACAAGAAACAAACCCGGAGAGCTGCTGAAACAGTTCCACCTACTATAAACTGTGTTTGATTAAAGGGCAAAATTTCCATCAGACTGCACCCTCGCTTTTAACTTCATCCAAAGGGGGTTATTCTGCTGTGTCTAATAGTTTGTTTGATTGCAGATTTTCTGTTAAAAACACTTCTGAACTTCTGAGAAAACAGCGGTTTTTCTGTCATTCTTGTGGCTCTAAAGATCCCAGCTGCTGACATGGCTCACCTGCAGCAGGAAAACCTCGCTGCTGCTGCTGTGCATGTGTGGATTTGACTGGAGTCTGGGCCAATACTGAACCAGCTTTGCATTGTTACAACATTATTCATGAAAAAACATGTGATTTCTCAAAAATCCCCAGAACAAGAGATTAAAGCAAAGGAAATCTCACATTCTGGGATGAATTGCCTCAGAGTAAAGGCACACCCCTTTGTTGTTAGGTTGTAGCACATAATGTGGAAACAAGGCTGGGATAAAGGGTCTCGGCTGCTACAGATGGATCATTTGGAATGATGAAGGGAGTATTGACTTACTCCTTTTTTAAAAAGACAAATAGCTAGGCTTCCTCTCTTTTTTGCTTCTTTTTAGGGAAAAAAAACCCCTGCGTCATGCTCTCTGCCACGTCTGACCTGTCCAAATGTTTCTTTGATTCTACCTTGTTATTCATCCCCCCGTCCTTCCTCCCCAGCTCCTGACAACTCCTCACAAGACGAAGGGACAGCTAACAAACTGTGATTACTTCCTTTTAGGTCTCCCCCTCGGAATAAAGCCAAATGGATGCTGTGCTGAGAGCCTCGCCCCCCCTCACCAACTGCTACGGAGGCATGCCAAGCCATGCAAGTGACCTTTATCACACCATGAATGCAAGCTCCGCCGTTCAAAGAGGACACAAGTAACCTTTTCTTGTTATCTAAGAAGGAGCTGTTGATCTGAAGAGAGGAGGGGAGGGGGGGGGAAGGAGAGACAGAGGGAGAAGAAGAATCCCCTAAAACAAACAAATAAACAAGCAGAACACACAACGACAGGATGCCAAAGCGGTCCGAGGAGATGCTCTTGGATCTGTGGATGTCCTTGCTGCTGGTGTGGATTACTTGTGTTCCCTCCGTCTCTGTGACTCCAATCACAGGCCAGTCCAGAAGCACACAGACTGGTGGGTCCGCAGCGGTGGCGAGCGGTCTTGGCGAAGGACAAAGATTACTGAGCCGCGCCAAGAGAGGATGGGTTTGGAATCAAATGTTTGTGCTGGAGGAATTTTCTGGACCCGATCCAATTCTAGTTGGCAGGGTGAGTGTTGTGATTGTCAGCATTATATTAAGCTCGCTTATCGTGTGGAAACATTAATTCGGCCATCTGAGTGCCCCCCCCCCTTCCTTTTCTGTTCTTCCCATGGGCAGTGGGAGGGTTTTGGTTGTCAAGGGGAAACAGAGATACGGGGGGACAAGTGGGGGGAGTTTGCAAAATGCTGATGCAAATAATTAAACTCCCATCAAATACCAGTGGGCGCATTTTTTAGCTTTTTGCGTTTGGACGTCCTTGAAAGAAAAAGATTTTTAGTTTCTGTCACAGTTTGCTGCAAGACTGTCTTCCCTTTGTTCGACTTTTCTTACGTCTTTCTCCCACTTTGGCCTCCAAAGGAATGTGTTACAGAGCTAAGCACGGTCGTATTTTCCGTGGCGGCTCTGCGATGAGATGAACTGCGAGGCTTTGTCCTGCAGTTAAGGGCCACCTGCTCCTGGCCGGTGTGGAAGTGTCAGGCAGGTTGCAGGGGGAGTGGAAGGCTGCTGGCCGGCCCAGCCAAAGCAGCTTGTTCACAGCTCATTGCTGGGACTCACCTGGGGAGAGTCAGTCTGGCAGCCACGCTTGCATCCTCCTGCCCCCCCCCCCCCCTTTCTGGCATAGACAGGAACACAGGCCATCAGGAATAATATTTGATCTTGTTTGCTAATAGCTTTAGCAAATACTTAATCAGCACCTAATATTTGATCACTGGTTTGTGAAATTTTCCCGAACAATTAAATACATTTTTTTTTTGTTCAAACTCTGCAGGCACAGCAGCTGGAACACTACTTCAGTTTTTGTTGCATGAGAAAAATAAGCCACTTGAGTCCAAGCGAAATGCTTTAAATGTCACTTCTTTTTTTTTTTTTTCTTCCAACGCATGCGTTGTCATATGGCTGCATCAATTAAACATTTGCCACCATGCGGGATTTGCACCTGTGTTTTCTGCATACGGTACAAACACAAAAATGCTGTTAAGTGATGCATTAATTTTTCAGGGGAGTCAATTAGGCAGCCTCTGCAGGATTCCACAATGGCTGCTCATCAGAATGCAGAAAGAAACAAACACTCTCAGGGGCCACGGTGTCCGCATGCGAGAGTCAGCGGCTGCTGCTGTGACACATCGTCTCGCCAAAACTTGGACAGAGATGTTTTAAAAAAGAGAAAAACCGAAAATAAAAATGGAAACCCAGTGTTCGAGTTCTAAGCCCTGGATGGGAAGGATGCATTCTATCAAGGCCTTCGCTAATGCAGCGGAAACGTGTGTATATCACAGGTTAGTCACAGGCAGGAGCCTCTTCTAGTTGAAGGACAGCGCAGGGATTGGCTGTAAGGTAGGCGGGGGCGTCTCTAGGTGAGAAAGAACGTGGCTAACCCTTTTGCAAACGCAATGATGATGGGTTGCGTTCACTGCAAGGTTAAGTGCTCATGAGTATGCCTGGCAGAGCCAAGATAAGTTAGTCCAACATGGCACTGCATCGCTTTCACACTATAAATCTCTTTCCCTCTCCGTCCCTCCGTCTCTCTTTCTTCCCTTTTCTCTGTGTTTCTCACGCTTAATTAAAAAATGAATCAAATGGGTGGGAGGTGTGATTCAAATGGGTCATCCAGCTCTGTGTGCATCTTGCAGTTTCCTCTGCAGCGTGTGAGGCTGCCTCTGTCTGAGGCGGCCGGCCGATTATCCAGGAAGTCCAGGCCAAGATTGGACTCCTTCCATCCTGTTTGATTTGATTTGTTTGCTTTTCATTTGTTAATTTGTTTTTTTCGGGTGCACTTTGAGCTTTAAATTATATTTGCATCCCCAATTTTTGTCTGCAGCCTGACTCCAGTCATCCACGCCGAGGGTTCGTGGCAACGATTGTACCATTGATTTTTTTTTTTTTTCACGGAGTGTTGTCCGTGGTTTTGTCCCTCAGCAGGGATTATTAGCATAAAGGTAGGAGAGGAGGGTTGGAGAGGTGAGGTGGAGGCAGAGGTGTGGAAAAGTGAGAAGGACAGCCACAAGGCGTGACACCCCCCCCCCTTTCTGCCCATTCCTTTTTTGCTGCTCTTCTTGAGCGCATCGTTTCTTGACATTGTGATTCAGCGAGCGGCGTGTTCATCAGCCCCCGTCAGTCCTGTTGGCGGCGGGGAGGCAGACATGCAGTACCTGTTAAAGGGAAGCTGGGGAGACAGCTGTGAAAGCTTGTTGCTCGGCTGTGGCTTAAAAATGAACACAGAGTTGGAAAGGATTTTAGGATTACTGATGATGAGCCGAGGACGGCTCAGAAATATCTCGCCATTAAGAACAGAAATAGGCAAAATGTGTAAAGGTAGATAGACTTAAACACTTCGCCTGGGCTGAGCTTGATTTTATAAGAACAAACAGGAGATAGAGACGCTGCCACTCTGAACCAGAGAGAAAACTGGGAAAAGGGGACTTGATTGGGTGAACGGATGGGAAGTCTGAAGACTTTCCCTTATTTTGAAATGAGGCTAATCCAGACAGTCATCCATGTTTTCTCCACAATTTTTGCCTCTTTTGTCAAAGGTGTTTCAATAATTAAACACAACAACTCAATTACAGCAGGCAGTTAAAGGCGGAACATTGTCTCAGAACACAAGACAAGCAATGAACAAATTGCACCAAAGAGATATCGGGATTTATTTTCTTTGTAGTGTGAGGCGGATTGATTGAAGCTGAAATTTTTAGCAGTCTTAGACATGACTCCTTTATACCTCGTACCTTCCAATCATTTAGCATATGCTGCGGTAGGATTAAAAATGCTGGATTCCAGGCCTGGAGTTTAGGGCAGATGTGCTAAACTGACTGATCCCTCATTCCATTGTCCAACACTTTTATCCACTACAACATTGTGTGTGTTTCTGCACAAAGAGAATGGGCAATAAACCATTAATATTCATCAATTCAGGCTGAGCTGAAGGATTGCAAGGACTGACAGTGATACAGCCAGAAAAAAATGCTTTGATTAGTGATACAGCAAAGAAAACGGATGTGTCTGTTAGAACAACAACAAAAAGAGAGGCTCTGTCTTTCCTGCTGTTTGCGAAGGAAACAAGATTTATACTTTTTAACCAAAGTGTTTGACAGGATTCTCAGCTAAATTAGCATCAGGGTGGAAATGTTGGAAGGAGTTTATGGGGCAAGGAAGAAAGTACAGCTGAGATTCTTTAGCAAAAAAAAAAAAATCGCAGTCTGATCGCACAATGCTGCAGCTTGAGAGCGAATGCTCAGAAAACGCATAATTACCGTGTTCATGATGGTTTTCCTACCATCATGCTCTGGTGTTGACCTGAAACGATGCGTGATGATGTTTGGGAATTCATGTCTTTCACTTTTAAACTTCATCTCTTATCCTTAGAGTTCAAAGTAAAAAGTAGAGAAAGGGATTGGAAAACTACACATTTCAATGGTCAGCACATTCCAGGAACCTCTGTAATGTTCACCATGTAACCATTTTCAACCTTGTGAAACATGTTTTCTTTTTCTCCTTCCTGCTTTGATCCGGAGCTGATTTATCACTTTTTTTTTTAAATCCAAAGATACTTTCTCCGATCTCAGCCGCCACTACAAGCTGTGGGACATCATCTATCACTGATGCACGCTCCTGCTGTTCTCTCCATCTCTGTCCTCCACCTCCACCTCTGCCCTCATCTCTTTCTCTTTCTGTCTGTGACGGGGTGATTATGGAGAGAGCGACTCTTGAGCCTGAGTAAAAGCTTGCCCCCGGGGCTGCCGGCGTGTGCTACAGTGACTTTGTTAGAATCTCTGCGTGTGCCGAGGCTGTGAGGCCAGACTGAGCCTGAATGCAGCGTGGGACCCGGCCGACGCTCATTTACAACAGATCAAAGGCTGATCCCATCACACGAGTTGATTCTCAACGCGAACAATGCTGATTTGGCTCGTGAGAAATGCCAACCGCCCCCCACACACACACACACCTTTTATAAAGCTTTTTCTTTTTTTGCATTTACTCCAGCTCCCGTGCTTTAGCTGGTATCTGGCTCTGCCTTTTGATTGATGGACGAGGAGTGGGAGTTAATGAGAATATTAGCCGAATTATTGCCAGTGATTGATAGCCATTATGACACGTAAATTACAAGCATTGGCTCAGATATAATAAATTCTGAAACATAGCCCGAATTAGACACAGGTTCCAGTGCCATAGTGAGAGGGTTGAAGCTAAAAGCTGTTATTAAATCCAGGAATGGAAACCCCATCAGTGTTTGTTGGACTTCATTTCATTTCCATTTGGTTTCTCTCACCCACAGCAGCTCCTGAAATACAGCTCTATAATCTCTCTTCAAGCAGCCCCACACAGATCCGTATTGAGCTGCAATCTAGCAGCAGCCCCTCTGTCTCTGAGCCCTCACATCTCCCTCCCCACCTCCTGTTATTTAGGGAGGGAAAAAAAACATGCTAACATCTCTCTGTCCACGGCTTCTTCCTCCCTCCCTGTTACCGCACACCTCTGCTTCCCCCGGGCTCACCTGTATTGTATATCACTAATGCCAGCAGGGCCATTATATCAATGGGCCATGGTCGCAGCCTCCCTCTTCCTTTCCAGTCTCTCCCTTACTCTGTCTCTGTCATTTTTTTTTTCAGATTATCTCAAAGCAGCCTTGCATTATAGTCTTTGAGCACTTTGAAGCTGACACTGCATCATGTGTGCCACCATGTGTCGAGGACAGGCTTTAACTGAGCGGTAGAAGTTTAGATGTGTGCGGGTTGCCCACAGGTGTTGGACAGATAATATTATGCATAGATTGTTTTGTTGTTATCAGGGTAATTGGTGTGGACCTGCCAGCCTTTGATAGACACACAATTACTGTATGTGATGCATAAGTGGACTCATTTTAGTGCAGGATTTTGAGTTGCTAATGGTGCATTATTCAGCTTTTGGTCTGTCCCCAAAAGTGCCGGGCCAAATCAAACACGCCGCTCCAGGGTAATTGAGGCCCTCTCCGCACCCCCTGCAGTGAGCAAGGCAGAACTGTAATCCCCTGACAACTCTGACTTGGCCCCAATCTGGCAGGCCGCCCATTTCCCAGCAAAACGCCCAACTTGAAATCGGGGAGAATGAAGAAGCTGATGGTCACATTTTGGACTGCTTTCCAATTTTATTATTCTTTTCAACTCAACAGCATTCTGTATCCATCTCAATACTCACCCTTTCTTTTTCCTATACTACACAGAATATAATTGCACACTAATTACATAGCTCAAAGTAATATTCTTACTCATTAGTCTCCTCAAGCTTTTGTGGTTTTTTGATCAAAGGTTTTTGATAAATAATCCTAACCACAGAAAATCTCCAACTTTAGGGGAAAAAAAGACTTATATCTTACAAGTTTCCACACCACAAAATAGAAAAAGTCTGTAATTACATGAAACTTTTATAAAATAGAGTGTGAAAATAAGAAAACAGTATCTTTTTTGGGTTTGATTGTCGCCTCCCCGATCAGTCTAGTGCTGTAACATGCTGTCTGTAAATTCCTAGTGTTTAAATACAGCACATTTAACACTAAACCTCTGTTCTGACAAGTCAATGCTTTTGATTCCAACACGTGCAGCGGAGTGACGCACTACGCTGTTCCTTTCTTTGGCGATATAAAACAGTTTTATTGTCTCGTATTCAAATACATTTGGTTTGGCATGTCGTGTTCAATTCTCATGATCTGATCCTTGAAAGTATTTTACTTATTGCAGGTTCATTATTGCCAAGTATGCAGTTGTATGACATGCCTTGAATATTGTCATCTGATTTAAAGTGACTTTTCTCAAGGACGTCTTGTCATTATCCACTTTAAGAAGCCAAACAAGTCCTATTGAAGTGATGCATTGTTCTTCTTCTCATCCCTATACCATAGCTGTTTTCAGAAGATGAATAATGTGATGAGTATCCTTTTTAGAGTTCAGTATTTGGTGACCTGCTAGGGCTGCACAATTCTGTATTTTTTTTGTTTGTTGTCTTTCAACAACTTATTACCTCATAAGTGCAAATTACAGTTTCAAAGTCAGCATTTCCCCTCACATCAAACAGTTTTTTACCTTAAAAAAAGTTAAAAAAAAAAAAAAAAGATTCAGTGTCTAAAATTCTGTCCTTTATTTTAATTTATTCATATTGATATTTAACATATTTTTGCTCATTTTTATATCTACTATGACATAGTTTCATCATTTTCAACTGTAGATGCATTTGAACTCCTTTTTGGCGCCATTTGCAGGGAACATATACAGTTGCATTCATTTAGCACTGTGTCTCTGATTTTTAACTTCAACATTTGTTCTCCTCAGGCTCTAGCTCACTGTTTTAATAGCTTTAGTAATGTTTCACAATTAACACTCAGCCAGTGCTCTGGGTTAGGTAATGGCTGGTGTGTTTCAGGCAAAATTAAAAAACACAAAACAAGAATTCCCCCATCACCCACGGTGTTTCAAGGACCTAGGGGTTGTGTGGGAAATGGAAGGTGGTGAATTTTTTGACAGTGCAGTGGAGGTGATGTCTCATTCCGTCTGACATCTCAAACACCCTAAAGGTGGCTTTGCCAACAGTCTACCCAGGAAGCACCTCACCTAGCTGTGGCTAAATTTACACAACCACCTGCCCACAGGGAGGGTACTAGAGAGGAGAGCAGAGGTGGAGGTGGAGTGAGGATGGAGGGGAAATGTGAGGAAGAGAGGGAGGGGTGGGAGACCGATGTGTGTTTTTTTGAAAAGAAACAAAAAAAGAAGAATCCAGTGCATGAAATGTTTACATGGTGAATTTGAATGTTATTTGCCGTTTAAGTCCAGAATACTACATTCAAGTGTGTGATTTTATGTTGACAAAGTTTCAAAAGTGAAGAATGTATTCTGTCCATCTTGCCAGGGTAAGCTTTACACAAGATTAGTTGTTCACATGCCACCCCATAGAAATCCCAGGCCATGTCCATTGAGAGTGCATCAGCTTTTCTCTCTAAAGCTTCAAGCTTGGGATCTGTTGAGGGATTGGTATAATTCTGATATTAGTTCTTATAGAGAAAGAATGGCTTTAGCTGTTTTACCATAACTTATGCTCCACCAAGGGTTCTTCTTTGTCTCTTTGCTCTTGATTATTACCTCTGCCAAGTCGCCGAGGTTATGTTTTCCGTGGTGTATATTTGTCCGCCTGTCTGTGAGCAACATAACTCAAAAAGGAAATAGGCGGAGTTTGACCAAATTTTCAGAAAATCGCCAAAATGGTATAAGGAACAACTGGTGAAATTTTATGGGTGATCCAGAACATTTTCTAGATCCAGGAAATGTTTTTAACACCGGAACCGCCAACATTCTAACACCCCAATAACCACCAGAGGGAGCTATGTTGGCACCCTGCCGGTGCACCATAAAGAAAAAGAAACCTATAAAAGTGGCATTTACAGAGGCCAATTTTTTTTCTACCCTTTCTATCTTCTTTAACAGAGCACTGGATGTCAGCTGATATTGACTTGTCGTATCATATGTGGAGAGCTCAATAATAACGCACAACGGGCCTTGTCGATGCAGCGCCGTTAGAGGTCACATGCATTCAGTGCAGCAGTGTCCAAAATTATGTAAAACATTGCAACAGTTCATCTTCTAATTATTCTTCTAGATGAATACAGTCTTGGCATCCTCTCAACGATATCTACTCTTTATTCTTCTGCTTTTGTAAATTCTTTTTAAATATTTGCACTAACTTATTATACTATTATTATACCATCATTATAGCTTAAACATGTGAATGGTGCAGAATGTTGCAGTTACAAATGCTGCTAAATCAGATGGGAGCTTTCAGTTTTAATAAAGTTTCAAATGACTTCAGTCATCGTATATTTTCCTTCTTTCTTTCAGGAGCCAGAACAGTTGTTGTACAGTGAACGTGATGCGTTTGGAAGTAAGCATCAAGCAAATTACATGTAAGTATTATTAACAACTTTTAAAGTGAAAAAAAAAAATGCCTCAGTTCCTTGAGGCAGCAGTATCAGAATCTGTATCAGATGTGAAAAAGTGAAATCGAGCCAATGAAAACCCATTAAAGTGACCAATG
Organism: Craterocephalus marjoriae; assembly: GCA_037177095.1. Lineage (NCBI taxonomy): Eukaryota > Metazoa > Chordata > Actinopteri > Atheriniformes > Atherinidae > Craterocephalus > Craterocephalus marjoriae. The sequence continues at coordinate 28,224,648 of JBAJHY010000001.1, read as the reverse complement.
TTTACACATTTTGAAGAGCTGCTCACTCTCAGATTATCAGATGAAAATGATAGATAATCACTTTGAATGTTGATGTTTAAAGAAGCTATTCTAAAGTTTTGTTAACTCTATTCCTCATACTGTATGGTCCACAGTGTCGCCTTTCCCATGGACATTTTTATGCTCATGGCTATCTAATGCTTACAGGGACTTTCAATCATTTAAGAACCTTCTTAGACTTTAGAAAAGAGAAAGAGAAGCTTACTCTATCAGTCTTCTCACACACTGCTGCTCTGACTAGCCAGTCAATGTTTCCATTGCAATATCCCAGGTATTTATCCTCAGTTTTGGCCCAGACGCATTTTT
>JBAJHY010000001.1:27940894-27953370 GCA_037177095.1 Craterocephalus marjoriae | reverse complement strand
CTGAACTTAGACCTGAAACTGGACTTAGACCTGAACCTGGACCTGGACTTAGACCTGAGCAGCTGCAGCCATCTCCAGAACAATCAGGGTCAATCTGGACCAATCAGACCACATGACCATGGCTCTGGGGCAGGATTACTCCGGGCCTGTCTGCAGTAGGTGTTAGCTTAGTCAGGCCCAGGTGGAGCCCATCAGACAGGACTTACCTGCAGGTACCACAGCTGATGCTTCCCTTCCTGTTGCAGATGGTGTGGTTTCTTTCTTTGTGGTCCGTACAGTTGCATTCACAGATGGTAGACAGAGATACGGTTAACGTGTCTTTAATCCCCAGCAGCTTGACAGTGAATGATTTCGCCTCCTCCAGACACGTTTTGGCCGTCACAGTGATGTCAAAGGAGATCTAGGAAGCACATTTCAGTTCAGGGACTCAAACATCTTTGTGCCGTTTGAAAAGAACATAGTGTAGAAAACTGAAGTCATGCCTCAATCTTCCCCACAGCTTTGGTTAGCTTGGCAATAGCGATGAGCTAATCAGTACCTTGATATCTGAAAGTCAAAATATTGGATTTGAAACTTAAAAAGAAATGGTGCTAAAAAACATGCAATTTAGTTTTACTTTACACAATAATGTGTTATATTACTTTAGCATTTTATACTTTATTAATTTTGATTAAATAAGAATAAATTAAAAAGTAAAAATCAGGTTACTGAACACTGCGCCCTCATAGACAGCATGTGTGTATGTTATAGTTTTTTTTTTTTTTTTTTTTTTTTTACAGCTAAGAAAAATCATGAAATAAATAAGAATGGGAAACAGATTTTTTTTATTTTAACAAATTTTTTATTTAAAAAAATGTGAATTATCTACAGATAATCACGTAAAACATTTTAATTGAACAGTTAAAGTCTGTAACAGTCTTTAAACATTTGCAAAGAACAAGTTTGGTGATTAAAACACAGCGAGCGGTGATTTTTAAAACACCGTTGATATTTCTTTACAAACTTGGTTACATCAAGATCATTTTTTAACACATTACTGTGATACAATGATAATACTTGTTTAAGAGATAATCCACAAGCTCTGTGGCAGAGATAATAAACACAGTGTTGACCGCATGCGGTAGAGAGAGGATGCTGCAGCTGACGATTGTGATAGAAGATTTCGTCAGAGTGCTCTTCTAAAAATTGAAGGATGCTGGAGTTGTAATGAGAAAACTGTGGGGGGAATCCATAGGAATCAAAAAAGGTTGCGGTCCCATCTTCGTCTAGGGTCAGAGCCAGCCAGTGTTCTCCGGGAAGATGAGATTCATGTGTATTGACTACGAAGTACGCAGGAGGCGTAAACTCACGAGTGAGTAGTTGTAGCTGATCAGAAGCCCAAACTCCCTGGAATATATTTCCCAGCAGCCGATGCAGAAGGCTCTCTAACTGATGGTTATTCATTTTTCTGAGTGGTTCTGTTCAATAGTAATCCACCAACACTTCTCTCCTGGAGTTGATCTCGAGAATAGAGTCATAACATGCATAAATGATGAGAGTGCATGTGTGGGGTAACGGAGTTCTGAATCTTATCTCAAGACGTAGATTTCCGTTAGCGATGGGGGAGAGAGCATCGCTGTCCTCAGTCGGGTTCAGATTAAACACAAACAGCGAGTATCCCTGGTTAAATTCTTCCCGGTCAATACTCAGGGGTAAATCTTTCAGGTGTCTCCCCGTAGCGATGAACATGTTGTAAAATTCCCTGATGGAAATCCCTTCATTAAATCGGGGTTGGAAAGCCTTGGCTGGGACCTGTCTACCATCCTGACAGAGAGCCAAATACTCTACATCATTGTGGAGAAAATTGAATGGAGATAGATCTCTTCTCCCTGTAAAAGCTTCATGATGCACCATTCCCAACACCACGTATTTGGGGATAGCTCCCAGAAACAGATTCTCGTGGTTACACACCCGAGAATTCTCCGGAATGGAGTATGTTTTCACATTGACTCGTGACAGGGGGTAAAGCGCATTACCTTTTAATAAAGCTGCTGAGTGACCTAAGCGGACCGCTGGGGAGACTGTGACTTTTTTGACAAACAGTGAAGCTCCTAAAATTTTCATGCGGAAAGTTGCATCCCTGGCTGCTGTGAGACAGAATTGATCACTGGCCCTGGTCAGTTTTATTCTCATATCCACCGAGTTCAGAAGCAGTCTTTCGCAGAAAAATACATCTCCATGAAGAGGACCCAGCAGGTGTACTTCTCTGGAATTGGCTGTAAAAGCCGCTCTTCGGGTTAAACCAGCGTTTGGCCCATTTTCAACTACAATGGAGTCAACAGCTCCAGCAGTATCTTTAATGAATAGACCTGCGGAAAATTGAGACTTGAGCGTGTCCTCGGAGAAATTAAGAAGTGCCTCAATCATGGCTCTGTAAGGATGGGTGGAGCTACTCTGTGAAATCAATCTATCCCCTAGAATCACATCACATTGGCTGAAGATGCTATTCAGAGGGTAATTGATGAGACCCACCGCTGCATTGTTTGCCAGGTTTGAGCCATCTGCATTTGTGATTTTCAGTCTGATGAATAGTAAAGTTCCATTCAGGTCCAGATATTTTTCTCCATCTCCAGGGATAAAAAACTCAATAGTGCCTCCGTCATTAATGGCTGACAGAGGTGAAATTTCTGTGTAGGTCGTATCTTCTATTGACAGCTGTGTCATAGGAGCTGAAAATAAATCCAGCTCCGCCAGAGTGCACTCACTCGATTTCTGATGTAAAAGAGCCATGGAAATATTCTTTTCGAAAATTCAAAAAATTTATGAAAATATAACTTGTGGTTTAAAATATATCAGCGCTAATGCTGGAGGACTTCCTCGCCTTAGACCTGCTCCCGACAACTGATTTTCTCCTCTTGCTCACCCTGCGCTTTTTATGCGCTGCGCCATAAACAGGCTGCCCGGGAGGTCGCTTCCTCGATCTGCGGGATAAGACCGTTATGCCTCCGGAACCCTCCTGATTCTGGGGAGTCGTCATTCTCTTCACAGCTCGGGTCACGACGTCTGAAGCTATGTTCCTTGCAGCTGATTTAAGATGAGGCTGGGCAATGGCAAAACCCTTTCTCAGCAGAGGGCTAACAAAACGGAACAATTTGGAGAATATAGCACCTATGCCTCGACCATACATCACAGGTGCTCCATAAAAGCCTGGTAGGGCGCCCCCTACTTGACTTTCATAATAATTGACAAAGCGATGAGGATCCTGTCTCAGGCCAATGAGTGCCATGTCATATAGTACTTTATACTTTACAAAGACCGTTGAGATGTTGACGGTTTAAAATGTAGCTTCACAATGCTCTTCCCGTACACAAAGTCCACAGGTCTGTTGCGATCTGTTTTAATCTCGATGTGAATACTCTTGATATAACTTTTTGACACTGGTACATAATGCACCGCTGAGTATCTAATGTTCACCACGTCTCCGTATACGCCTTTCACGGTCACCACACCGAGCAGAGGTGAATAGCTGTCACCCACTGCCTGGTAATGAATAAGATCTGTGTAGACGAACAAGTTATAAATACCGGTTTTGAGATCGCTAGGGTGGGGAGATGAGCGTTTGGAGAGGGTCCACCATTCATTCACTTTTAACCCCAGCATGTAGGCTAAGGGGGGGTAAGTTCGGATTTTGAACTGACCATCCCCTTGAAAATCGATGCGTTTGGACACCTTGTTATATGAGGCGTCTGCAGATGGATCGTATTTTTTGAGTTTCGGGAGTATTTCTGCCAGGAGATCTTTTTGGGTGTCATAATATCCACCTCTGCTGAATTTTACACTGATCAATATGGGTTTATTTCCCGAAGGTGACTCCGTCTGTCTTTCCTCTTCCACTTTCATGAGCTCGAAAAAACCTGTGTCTGCTGGGAGATTATACCATGTTCGCGGGTAAACTATTTCACACAAGCCCACCAACCAATGTCCACTCAACTCCATGGGTTTTGCTAAATCCACCGTGTAACTAGAACTGGTGTTATCTTTGAACACATCCTTACTGGCATTAGAGGGGAGGGTCACATAAAACCCCTCCTCATGTGATAGATCCATGTTGCTGCCGTGTGGTGGAATGAAAGCTTGATCCTTGATGCACGTTTTTTTCTTAAGCGTTTCTCAGGTCCTTAGCCTTGACCCAGCTGTTGAATTTCTCAGGCCAGTTTTTCCACCGCACTAAGACTTCTTTTTCACCCCTGACCGTGCGATGTTTCAGAATTTTATCTACTTGATATGTCCTGTCTTTAGCCATTTTTACTTTCTGCAACTCAGCCTCATAAAACGAACCCTCAATAGGTTCGTTGTAGTAATCTTGCAGTTTGTATACAGGTGGGGTACGATGAATGCACTCAGACACTGTAAACACTTCATCTGTAAAACTTTGCTCATATTTTTTATCAAATACTCCTCTCAGCTTGGATATTCTAACAAGATCACCCTTGTTAAACTTCATCTTCCTGATTTTCTGGCTCCTGCCTGAAGACGCTCCATACAGGTTTTGAAAAACTTGAGCATAATTCTCAGAGGTTACTTGCATAGGTGTCATTTTTATACTCTGATGATAACTGTGATTATAACTTTTCACCAGATCTTGTAAAACATCGAGGTATCGGCGGGTGTTGTTGGCTGTAAAATATCGCCACATTCTGCTTTTTAAAGTACGGTTAAATCTTTCAACCACTGATGCCTTGAGATCACTGGCTGTGGCAAAATGAACAATACCGTGTTTCTTCATCAAACACTCAAAACTCTTGTTGAAAAATTCTTTACCGGAATCTGTTTGTAGTCTTTTAGGTGTTCGGCTCTCTCTGAAGACTGATTCAAAGGCCTCCACCACCTCACCTGCATTTTTTTTCTTCAAGGCCCTCGCATAAGCCTTCTTTGAAAAAACATCAATGACTGTTAATATATAATTATATCCGCTGTTATGTTCTGCTAAAGCTCGCATATCACAAAGATCGGCTTGAAATTGGTTTAAAGGACGAAAGACAAAAACTCTGTTTCTGGCAAAATGGGTTCTTGCAGTTTTATGCAGAGTGTAGGCGTCCTGCTCTGATAAAAAATCTCTGACATTTCCGAGTCTGACTTTCTTGCCCGTTTCATCTTGTAACCCTCTGCGTAGACGGTCTACTCCACCATAGCTGCCTGGATGGACGGGGTCATAATACACTCTTTTCATGACTCTTTTCGTGACTCTTTTCTTAACCATCCTGCTCAACCTCATATCAAAGACTTTACTAGAGAATAAAGACACAAAACAACTTCTTTATCCTTTTTTTTCATTTTTATTTATGATCATCATCATCATGACATTGAAATCAAATCAAACTTTATTTGTATAACCCTTTTCATACATTATCATGCAATACAAAGTGCTTTACAGTGTAAAATCATATATTAAAAATGTAAGAGTATAAATGATCAATAACACAAAACCTTTATGCAGGAAGAAATATGCATTATTTTCTTACATGTTGCAGATTTATTCAGTTAGAAAAAACCGGCCTTGGATCATTGTTAAAGCTTGAACTAAAACAAAGCTGTCCAAGTTAGTATGAATGACAGTGTGCAATTTTCTCAATTCAATCAGAACATTTACAGGTTGATTGTTCAACAAAAGAAAACTCACCACATCGACAAAAATAGCATAAAGCGTGAACAGGTGAGCAGGTTTTACATCAAATGAAGTTTTAGCCCATTCTTTTACAATCTTTTCAAAAGTCTCAGACAGTCCTGATGCAGCCATACATCCAGTTTGCTGAACAAGCGAGTCCCATGACCTATGAAAAGCGTGAGTGCGGACTTGCTGTAAAATGTAGTCCATTCTCAGAGTCTCAGCATCGGATTTAACAGCTTCCACACCTTTCTGGACTAAAACATTGTTTTTGATGGTCCACTCCAAAATCTCAGTCAACCGAGAGGTTGCTACACACTCCTCAATATTTCTTGATAGTTTTCGCCAGTAATTACCCATGTTTTGTAGATTAATTACCCTCCCAATAATCACTAGCAGCTAAGAGCAGGCGAAGTTTATACACCTCTCCACCGGTCAGAGCATCCAGCATAACATACATGTCATCCAATTTTCTCACCGATTTCAGTTCATGCAGAATGGTGCCGGCCACGGATCTGACTGTGGCATCATCAGAGCGCATGTTCTTCAGTGTCAACACGCGTTGAATGGCCGGGATGAATCTGGGAGTGCAGAGGGCTCTCATCAGACCGTGGAAGTTGTTCTGGTAGAAGTCATCCTCCAGGACCTCCAGACACTGATGCTCCGTTTGGCTCGGACGGTTGTTCTCACAGCCAAAGCAGTTGGCCACCCGGAATTTCTGAATGGTGATGATGAGTAGATGGAGCACCACTGCTTTCACAGCGCTGATGAATGCTGACCCCACCAGACCATCCATCTCATCCTCGATGTTTCCAATCACGGCCTCGTCGGGAGAAGGAGATGTGGGCGGAGTGTCTGGAACCTGGCTCTGGGCCGCTGCTGCAGAGTCTCCGGGATCGTCAGCAGATAGCTCCACACCTTTGCTCTGCTCCACCTCATCAGTGACCATAACAGAGTTGCTGTCCTCCAGCCCAGCACCTTGCAGGGCCTCAGCCTCCATGACCGGTGAGTCAGTGACCACATGAAGACAGTCGCACTCCATCCCTGCATCCAGCTGGGCCTCAGCCTCCATGACCGGTGAGTCAGTGACCACATGAAGACAGTCGCACTCCAACCCTGCATCCAGCTGGGCCTCAGCCTCCATGACCGGTGAGTCAGTGACCATATCAGGGTTGCTGTCCTCCGACCCAGCGTCCTCCACGGGTGCAGCCTCGCTGATCACAGGTAAGGTTGGAGTCGGGAGCCCACCCACTGACTGCTCCACTTCATCATGTCCCCTGCGCAGAGTCTCAGGACGTGGATAAGGCCAGACAGCCTCCGCCCCAGCCATTGAACGAGTTTTGCGCAGGGATGCAGCATTACGGGTCTCAGGCAAGGGCGAGGTGAAGGCATCATTGATCTCCACAGCTGCATCTGGAGCCAGCGTAATCAGCGTGGTCAGCCGTCTAGGCGTATGGCGGCGGGTGGTGGTCTTCATCTTCAACTCAATATTCTCCTTCCGGAATCTTTGCTGCAATTGAGCTGGAGAACTCTCCTTATATATCATTTAAGGGGGCGTTGTCAGGACCTCCCCTTTCCTGATCCAATGACGAGGCTCCACGCAATATGCGGAGTTTGAATTTCATCCAATCAGGGGATGGCAGAGGTGTGGCCTAAAATCATCCGATAAAGGGGTGGAGACGGGCGCGGTCTAAAAAAAAAGTCACCTGATATAATGGGCGGAGCAAGGCGTAGTCTAAAATTTAAAAAAAAGTCACCCGATATAATGGGACGGGACTGAGCTGAGGGGCCTAATATCTTTTAGTTGTCATGATGTCTTCCCAGTCATGAGCGTCATGGAAGAGCCGGGTGATCCTCTTGCCGTCCCCCATCTTTTCCCACCATGCAGTCAGTGGAACAGATAGCACTGTTCGGAAGACCCCACAATCTGAATTAAAAGACTCCAAAATCAACTCTTCTTCAGGTTGAACCTCGGTCTGCATGGCACCATATATAGGGCTATAACTCTCCACAACAAGCTGATCATCATAGAACAGGTCTTCAATCACTCGAAGGCTGACCCTAAAGTACCAGCGCGATGATCCGGAAGTTTTCGAGTGCCAAACAGCGCAAAAACGTGGGTATTTACCCCATTTCGAGAGTTTGCCTCGTGGTGTGATGGGGATATCGGGCACCCCATCCGTACAGTTCTTTGCTAGTTTAACTGGTGGATTTGGGGGAATATCTTTTTCACCTTGGCAGCATGGTTCATACTCACGAAATCCCAATCTTAACGCAGTTATCAGAACTCCCCAGTCATTGGATGTAAACGTAACCACATCCGGTATGATGCTGGAGGCGTGACTCCCATCCTTCTGGTATAAACTGAGCTCACCCGTCTCATACTTGAACACGTAGCCCCATGACCCATTCATCCCATATGGTCTAAGTGACCATTCCTCACACAGGCTTTCACTTGCAGGCTTCTGTACCCGCTGATGATATATCACTCTCTTCTCGGGCACTTTGGATGTCGCGTGTAGAGATTCGTAAATCGTGATCGCGGTCTCGCTAATCACCGATCGCCCGCTGCTCGCTGCGGTACGCCTCAGTTCCTCATCAGAAGCCACAATCCCCCTCTGCATGACATCGGATCCTATTCCTCTCTCCATTTCACGTTTCTTCTTCTTCTTCTCCGTTGTGTTTTGGTACAGCCCCGTGCCGGTTTTTTCACATTTAAGCACTAAGGAACTTCCGGTCCGTGGAGGCGGGACTTCCGGTCCGTGGAGGCGGGACGTCCGGTCCGTGGAGGCGGGACTTCCGGTTCAAGGAGGCGGGACTTCCGGTTCAATGGGGCGGGACTTCCGGTCAAGGGGGCGGGGCTTGGTGATGACGTGGCACGCTCTCATTGGCTGACACCACCTGTCAAAATGAGTTTGACGAAAGGTGGTGTATATCATTTTTTTAGTATGCAATAAGATTTTCAGCAGTGCTGTGGGTGAGACAGTTTATTGTTAATTTTTTCCTTAAATGTACTGCTGTAGCTTCTCCAAATTGTCAGTATATCATACATGTAAAGTCCCATTGTCAGTATGGCTCAGTATTTACAACTGCATGGACCAGCATGTGGTGTCTGGTCAAGTCTCAGTACCAAATGTGTTTTTACAATACCATGATATTAAAATTTTAAGGCATACAGACTGTCAGGTGTGTGTGTGTGAGTGTGTGTCTTCACTGACATATTAATGTGATTTAGCTCTCCAGTTAGAGCCCAATTGTCAGTCATTATGGCCTTCCTGCTAGTCTTTCATTTTGCTGTCCAATTTTTCCTAATGGCTTATAATTATACAACTATTTTAATACTGTATTGTAGCATAGCCTAGTTTGGTTATAAGTGTAGGAGCTCACTGAATGCCCACTTTCCACGATTCTCATAGAGATCATTACATGGAGCACAGTCCTTTTTTATGCAGTGTTCCCATGCTGTGCTTTCCTCCCAATTTTCCCTAGGACAGTTTCTTCTGTGTTGCAACATTTAATTTTTCTTGAACTTCAAAGCTTAAGTATGTTATGTTGTTCATGTTCATTTTGTTTTTTTTTCTGAAAGGTCAGTCTTTTTTTTTCTTGTATGTTTTGTGCGGATCTAATATTTTATCCTCCAACCAGCGTTTTGCATCTGCTTTTACACTATTCATGTCATCTGCTAAATTTCCCGTTTATTCTGTGTTCTGAAGTAGGCTGATCATTCATGAATCAGGTCATTAGTTTGTTGATGCGCCTTGTCCTGATGTACAGTTCAATGCTTCAAAGTGGGCATAGGGAGTCCTTGAGGGCCGGTTGTCTCTTGATCAGACAACTGGATAACAGATTTACCTCTTTTGTCATTAGCTGCTGCTGGTTGACACATACAGTCACGTTTTTTATGACGGTGACATCATGGATGCAGAAGGCTATGTGCCTACTCACCATCTCAACACATTCATGTCTGTGATGATACTCCATTCGGTGAGTTCAAAGCAATCTTGTAAAGCTGGAGTGGTTCCTTCTGGCCAGACTCTAACCTATTTTCTAGCTGGCCTGTCCTAATCCACTTAAGCAGCAGCTGGTATGGGGTCAACAATGCAGATATCAGTCAAAGTGACCAAAGTGAGGGTGAGCGGCTGTATGGTACTGATCTTCTCTTAGTCTACACCAAGTTTAAGACTGCTGTCATTATACAAAGCTGGGATGGGTTTAGCCCAATTTTGTTGTCACAGCCAGCCAATTTAAAGACTCCAGAGATTTTTGTGAAAGTGCTGCCATTTTGCAATGAGGAACTGTTGCTTTAGGAAGTAGTACATAGCTTTAATAAGACAGGTTTTTAGAAACACTTACCCACCCATCACTGCCGGCATCCCATATTGACATTTAATATGTAAACAATAACAAACAATTACAGCAAACTCTATAGTCTCTCTTCTGGAGCAATAATTAATTAATGAGTATAGTTATGAGTAAAAACAGCACGGACTGCTACTTCTCAGCCAGCTTTTCATTACGAATGAATGAATGAATTTTTTTCTCACCACAAAAATGTAACAAGTTCTGTAACCAACAAAGGAATAGGCTGAAGCCAATAATTAGTTTTGCCTATCCTATACAATCGATGTTATGTTAATTTTTCATGCTTGTGGGATACAACTAATATTTATGGGGAATAATCATTATCTAAAAATTAGAAAAGCATATTTAATTTAAAATACTAATTATTTCCCACACAATTATTTAATTTGAAGACACTGAAACCTAAAAAACTGTCCAGTCCATTGGAGCATTATTTATTTCACTACTCTTGGCTCAGATTTTTTTGGAAAACAAAATCAAATGAGCTCAATACCAGATGGTGGGTGTCAGCTGCCAATACATATAGATTATACAGTATATACATAAAATTGAAAACTATTAAAAGACTAATATATGTTAGAAGAAATTACAAGAGTAAAACAATGTACCTACTCAAATACACTAATGATACTTTAAGTTACACTAAAAGAAACTTAAAACGAGAGTTGCAGGATGACCGCAGAGACAGAAACGAATGAAGCCAATAACAAATGTTGAACAGACTGAAGATCCACATGTAAAAAGTTAAAAGAAATTAGCCCCAAAAGAGACTCAACATTACTTTAAATTCATGCAGATGAACAAGATTATGTAAGAAATGTGATTACAGACATAGAAATTAAACATATCAACTTGCAGAGTAAGAACAGGAAGATCAGGAATGAGAAGAAGTCAGACTGCGGAGTGATAAACCGTAACAAGACTCTGGAAAAAAAAACCCAGAAAACAGGAAAATAGCTTCAAACAAAAGCATCATCTGGGGTAGAAAGGTTCCTGAATAAATTATGTTGGTCAAACAAAGATGCAGCATCTGTATCTGTCAGTAGAAGAAGGGACCTTCAGTCTAAATGCCATCATGTACGTTTGTTCAAACATTAAAAACCTGGCGTGGTGCCGAGCCCGTTGAACCTGCTGCACCTGCATACCTGAATGTTTAAGGGAAAAGGTGTGTAATTATCCAGCTCTTTTTGCAGCTTACATAACACAGTATACCTGCAGAGAAATCTTACCATTTCCTCATCTGTGCTGATCTTCTGGCTCTGAGTGTCCAGCATGCGCTCTGCATAATCATTTCATTCAGTCGGACTGACACACACCCAGCAGACCGAGGCCGTGTAAACAGCCTGCTCCATGTGCTCACACTGCAGAGCCTGTTCTCCATCAGGGCAGGGCATCCTGCTCGCCGGTGACCTTGCGCTGTCTCCGTCTGAATGGCCCGTGTGTTTGTCTGTAACAGGAGTGTGTGTGTGCAGGTCGTCAGGGGCGCACACACTGAGCAGCCCCATTGTAACGTGGAAATAACTTTACAACCGCCCAAGTTAAAGGTGAATGGCGCACTTTTCAGCTTGACTCATTCGTTTTGCAGGTTTCAACCGGATCAGCCGGTGTGTTCAGCCTCGGATGGAGAAGGAACACACCTGTGTATTGATAAGGATCACAGGGTTATTAATGCAGGCGTGGTGGAAGCCGTGCATGGATGTGTAGGGGCACATTGGGCTACAGGCCGCACCTGCAACACAACTCATTATTGAGGCTTCATCAGATCTTTGCTTCCAGTAATGGTGTCCTTTAAATGTCTCCACCCTGAATTACACTCCGATATTGAGTTTAGACAGTTTAGTACCAACAGCTCTCATGCACTCATGTCAGAGCTGCAGATGGAGAGTATTAGTGGCTTCCAGCAGGGGCAGATGGTGCACACATGGACACCAGGGACACATTTTTCTCTCCGTCAAATCTGATGCAACTTTTCTCTGAACTCTGAAAGCCGAGTCAGACTCCAGTTTGCTCCAGGCAGGCGGCCATTTGAGAGCAAAGCGAAGGTAGCAATCAGTGCAGGAGGGGTCATTATGGGAAATCCAGAGGAGCCGCCATTCTTTGAGGCAAAGCTAAATTTACCCCGCTGTCTGTATTTCTGTCCCCCCGTCTCATCGTTTTCTCCTCTTGCTGCTGTCATTTGCTTCTGTCCCCATATAAGGTTTTAAAGTTCATGTGTGGTTCGGATGGTGTGGGTTTGATTTGTGCGTACACCCAGCATTTAAACGCGCCTTGAAGCCATTTTATATATCTGCAGCTTGTTGAAATGCAACCAACTGACCACTATTTCTATTTCTCTTTTTTAATCTTCCGCAACACTTTCTGTCTTGCTGCAGTTTAAGGGATTCCTGTTCATTAAAATCTGAGCTGCATTTCAGGATTTTCTCCTTCTTATACTGTAGACTCTAAAGTTGTAGAATATGGAGGAAAAATG
>JBAJHY010000001.1:27539134-27549345 GCA_037177095.1 Craterocephalus marjoriae | reverse complement strand
ACTTCCCTGTTTCTGCCTGTGCGTGTGTGTGTGCGTGTGTGCGTGTGTGCGTGTGTGTGTGTGTGTGTGTGCGTGTGTGTGTGTGTGTGTGTGCGTGTGTGTGTGTGCGTATGTGTGTGCGTGTGTGCGTGTGTGCATGTGTGCGTGTGTGCGTGTGTGTGTGCGTGTGTGCGTGTGTGCGTGTGTGAGAGACACCAGCACCAGCCTGGAGGGAAACAATGAGCCCATCAGGCTGTTATTCAGCACCGTGATTGGTGGATCGTGGCGCCGCCTCGCTCGTCAGAAAAGCTTCAGCGATAAACAATTCGTTACAGCGACAGTAGATTAAAGTATAAAAATGTACATTTATTATAAAATGTGCTTCTGATGGGTTTTTTCTATCAGCAGAATCTATTTATTCTCTCTGAACATGTAAATAAAATAAAGCAAAAGTTAATTTGTCTTCTACAATAAAAATAAAACAAACAGGTCAAAATGTTAGGAACTGATTCAGGCTGTAGCTGCTTTAAATGAAATAAACATATAGAAACAGAATGGTTATTATTAATAATAATAATAATAATAATAAACAAAATATGGAAAAATGCCTATTAGATGATTGGAAAATACATTTTTGGCCATATAGACATTGTTCCAGAGAGATGCAGCATCATGTCTACCGTGCCCCGGGGGGGCAGTCGCTGCAGTTGCTCAGGTCTAGGATCAGGTCCAGGACTCTCATCATCAATACGAGATCTTAGATGAAATAAATCTGCTGACGTTGCAGAGGCTCCTAGAATTAATGCTATTTATTTAATTAATTATTTATTCATTATTATTATTATTTTATTATTATTATTATTACTACAACTACGACTACTATTATTATTATTATTATTATTATTAATATTATTATGTATTTATTCATTTTTTTTTTTCTTTTGCATCTAGTTAAGTTTAAGAGAAAATGAAAACATTTTTTTATTTTATTTTAACATCTTTTTCTTCCTTCCTTTCTTTCCCATATTATCCATTTCCTCTGCTTCGCTACAACTTACTGCCCCCTACTGGTCGTACAGCTTCATTACCGCGGCGACAGCCCCTGTGAAGCTGGAAGTTCCCATAAATACAGCGTTGGAGCAAACGGATGACTTCTCCTGTCCTCTGAGACATGTGGTGATGCCTTAATGCTCGTCTAACAGGAACTATAAAATCCAGAACCGTGGACAAATCACAGCATCACTATGGTAGGCCAAATCCAGCACTCGCACAAATACCAAACACCATGTGGCTTTTGAAGTCCTCATACTTTTTGTGGTCTGTTGGAAGATATAGCTCATTGGTGCATGTGTTGGCTTTTGGATATGTGGACAACTTCCCAGTCTCATAACAGTGATGCAAACAGAGAGTGGGGTTTGAATCCAGACCGATCCGTATACCGACCCCAGAAATCATCCATCACTACTCACATTAGGCTGATATTTGGGTCACAAGTTAAACACTGTCCCTTTAATTAGATTTTTAAGAAGACATTGGTAAATGAGACCCACTGATTTCTCAAAGAAGGAAGCATTACATTCTCTTATAATTTGTTAAACAATTTATAGCAGAATTATTTACCAATCAGAAACCATTTAAACAACTTTTTAACAAAAGCAGACAAAGTGTTTTATCTTATTTTTTGTCCTTCATCAGTTTGCAAGCAAACTCTTCACTGGCAGTGAAGCACGTAGACAAGTGGAGCCAGGAAAAAAAAGAAACACCAACCCTGTGATTAGTGAACAACCCAGACTACCTGAACTGCTCAGGAGTACAGGTTCGCAGGTTGTTGGACGATTGTTGCTGGAGGGAGGAATGTTAAGTCTCCGGACAAACAGAGGGGATGGTCTCTTTTAAACACAGAGGAAACGAGGCACATTTTCAAGCAGTCTCACAAAAAAGTAGTGCGGCTCCTTCACAACCACTCTGAAAAGCTCAGAAGACGGGCTGTTTTTACCACCTATTTCATCTTTTCTGTGTCTAACACACAACTGGGTGTCATGCATTAAAGTGCCGTTTGATGATGCTGTGTGTAAGGGGTTCAGAAGGTCCTGAAGAAGAGGAAAACTGATCTCTTCATTTGCACTTTGGTCACTCTGGACTAGACTGCTCGGTTTCCAGTCAGTTTCCAGTCATGGCATGAAAACATACAGCAAACTTTTTAAAAGCTGCAACTAGTGTGTTACTATCATTATGCTTGTTCGGGTTCCTCACATTAACATCTTTGGTTTATTTGGTAATCAAACATGACATGGCATTTTTGTCTGATCCCATTCACAGTGAATGAATGTGGCTCTTTTCCACTTAGAGCAGGCCTGCCAGTGCAAGGCTCAGGTCTGCCCCAGTCAACCCAGAGAGAAGAGCCCTGTCCTGGGAGGGGGCTGGGAGGACAGAGGAGCTGTAAATCACTCCAGTTTGCTGCATTCACTTCACTGGCCAGCAGCTCTGAACTTGTACTCCATGGTAAGAACCCGTGAGGCTGACACCCACCAACCCCCATATACCCAAGCAGGGAGGATTGAGGTCAAGCAGCACAGTGACCTCACATGAGAGACCCTCAAAAAGGAAGAAAAAAGATCCCCCACCACCCACTATCAGCCCCATGCACTTCTCTTACAAAGCAAAGAGGATTACATCTGAAATGACATCCTTTCATATCGTGCAAAACAGTGAGAAAGACAACTTTATTCATTAAAAAGCATAAGCCCGGTGCCCGCTAAGGACGGGCAGAGCGATTAAAAACAAGTAAATAACAACAAGTGCTAGTAATGAGGATTTAGAGCAGAAAATCCCACTTCGTCTGTCATCAATCCATCCAGCTCTGCTCTTAATACCACCTCGCCCTAGTCTCCACTTAAAAAGCTGAATCCCACTTCCATCTGTTTAAAAGAAAAGAGAGAAAAAAACCCGGGCTTGGTTTGGCCCGGTAGCCGGTGCATGTCAACAGGCCGAGGACCCCTATTTCAAATTCTGTTTCCTTTTCTCCTTTTCTTTCCTCCTCTCCATTGAAAGGAGACAATAAAACCAGGATCAGGGAAGCTCCTTTTCTTTATATCTCCTCCTCTCACTCCATTTCTTTTCCAAAGCCCTTTGACATAAACCGAGTTCATCACTCCGTCTCTCTGTAAAGAGACCATCCAGCCTCCCTGGGAGCTTCATCCCCACACAATAAATTCACATAATTCTTGCACAACACTTTCAATCTCTTGCGCTGCGCTCCCAGCCCGGCACAGATCGCGTCTCACTCATTATTTCACCCTCTTGCTCTTCCCCGCATTGTGCTTTCCTTTTAATCTTTTCCTATCCGTACCTCCTCCTCTCCATCATAGTAAATTTATTCCCACTTAATAAAACACTTGAGTCCTGCAGTGCTCTGAGGACGCTTTTTTTTTCACCTTATCTGTATTAAATCCAAATATTATGTGGAAAGACTGAATGTAAAAATAGTACAAGAAGAAGCAATGCTCTCGCTTACTGTTTTATTTCTTTTTTTTGCTTGCTTTTGTAAAAATGCTGCGTCTAAAAGAAGGGATCTGACGATAAATGGCCCCGGGGTCATACATGGAAGAAGAAAAAAAAGCGGTGGGGGGGACCTTTCAAGTGTTCAGGAGGAATAAAAATAGATCAAAACGTTCATGCTGGCTTATTCAAATGCAATCACTTTGTGTCGCTGCAGCGCTTTTAAGAGAACGGCTGAGTGATGTTTTATTGTGAGTGGGAGCAAGCCTAATGAAAAGGAACAATGCAAAGATTAGCAGTGGCAGCCAGGCGGCTCAAACTTCACCCTGGCTTTAATTGCTGCGAACGAGCGGAGACGAAGAGGCAGGGCAGGCGGGGGACAAAGGAGCAGGAAGTAAGAGGAGATGCAGCGTGATGGATGGACGCACGGCTTTTACGGGGGCGTAACGTGTCCACCTGGTCCTTGCCGGTGTGGGATGTGTCAAGGAATGTGTGCGCTGTGCTGGGTCCACACACATCATAAACTACAAATGAAAGTGGAGGATGCTGTAATTACAGAGTCCTCGTGGTTTAAAGGGGGGGTGTACGTCTGTTAAATGGGAAGAGTCTGTATAAATCAGGGAAATTACAGATGAGGGCGCTCTGTCATATCTGGGTGAGGAATTAGAACGTCGTAAATTATGGGATCCGAGTCCAACACAATTTTCAGAAGTTTGGGAAAAGTTCCTTAATTGTTTTGTGAATGAACAGCAGTGTAATTTATTTCTGACTACAGACCTGGAGTCGGGATGAGACTATCAGGCACGATGGAGGCAGAGGCTGCAATGCTCAAGTGTCTGGTTCACATGGGAAATAAAACTCCTCTAAGAGTTCATTTATTCTCACTTTATGTACATAAACAGGAATGTCTGTTTCATTTATCGTCAGAAATCTCTGCCCCATCACCTCCATGCCTGCTGTATGATGTAATGGTTGTTAGGCAGAGCTGAGTTTATTTTCTAGTTCTAAGGTCAGTTTCTGACGTAGCTAACATGGTGGGGGCTCTCCGTCCCTACGCCCAGACAACATAATGCCATCGATTTCTGCTGCTGGTCACACACGAGCTATACTGTGGTGGAAAAAGTTTGGAACATGCATGTAATGAACGCAGAGGTTGGATAGAAGACTTTCCATATATAGTCTGTGTTGTACGTCTTCCGTGTGATGTCTTCCTTTCGGGGCAAAGAATAAACTGAATAATCCTTGTTTTACTTTGTGTTTAACAAGTCGTTTTCCTGACTTTGTGAGAGCTGTCTCTATAGCGAACAGGTAAAATGAATTATTAGGTTACTTCATGTGCTGCACAATCAGCAGGTTGACGTCTCTCCTGCCTTTTATCCCTTTATTCTATTATTTCCACTTCAAATGTTCAAAGAAGCGCCAGACAAAGCACCAGAAACTGATCAGACTCAGACCCTTGGGTAATGATGTCATGTCACAGTTCACTGAAAATATTACAGAAGCCTGACTTAGCTGACAATACGAGCCGACGAGCTTTTATGATATGCTCTAAAGGCATTGAGTGTGAGGTTGCATTCATTTGAGGTCATCTAAAACAGGTAAGAGATGTTTTTTGTAAAAAACACATTAATTCACGAAATGGAATTACTTCCCTCCAAGTAAAATATTTAATTAAAAAAAAAAACCTGAAAAGAAGTTACTGACACTCACCAGTCCCCGACATGTTGATATGGCTGCAGAGGAGGCGGAGTGGTTACGGATAGATCCCTGAAACAGACAGCTGTCAAACTCCACATCAGTCGTTTCCACGGAGATGCCGTCTGAGCCAACTGTCTGCACGGTGAACCCCGGACCCAGCACAGAGGATGGACGCAGGTCCAGGTGCATGTCCAGTCCGAAGGCGGACAGCTGGTAGTGCAGAAGAGGGGACAGGGACCTCTTGGTGCGATGGCTTCTCCTGCTCACATCATGCGACAGGTATGCGCCATCGGAGTCCACCTCCACCGGCGTTACAAACACGTAATCTGAGGGCAGAAAGGCGATTGGTCAAGACAAGAAGTTTCAACGCTGAGTGTGTTGGCGGGACTTCATCAGCTGCCCTTTGCTTCTGTTTGTTTGCAAACTTTATAAGATCTTTGGCCACAGAGGAGTGTGATCATTCGCCTGTAGCTTGTGGTTATGTGTCAGTGGAGACACATAAGTAACACAGACAGACTTTCAATGTTTTCCTCTCTCTTTTAGAGTTGTTAAACCATTCAACAGTGCGACTCTGGGAGTATTGCTGGGAGTAAATCAGAGGATGTAAATCATCCCTACAAGACAAAGCAGCCAAGAGGGGATCACTGAACGAGCTTAGCACTTACTTGTAAAGCTTTCATGGCAATTGCAACAATAAAAAGGTCTTAGCAAATTCTCTGAGCAGTTTCACCACATAAACAATAGACAGGCAACTTCATTTAACAATAGGCTTAATTATTTCATTTAAGACTTTCTCTTTGGGAGACAAGCACTCCTGTAACTGCAGCCATCACTGCCATGTAGCTGATTTTATTCCCCTTCTCTGTGTAAACATGGACCTCTGCCAGCTGGAGTTTAGCATCCATAGATGTCAGAAGACGAGCACTCACCATGATTTAATCCGTGGCTGTTGCTGAGAGAATAGCTGGCCAAAACAGAGTGGGAGGTGTGTGTGCAGTAGATGTGCAGAGTCTGCAAAAAAGAAAAGAAAAGAGAGAGAGAGAGAGAGAGAGAGAGGGGAAAAAAAGGAAAACCACATAAGTGGACAGGTAGCAACAGGTTGCAAGCAGGGGAGAAGTGGCTGCCAAAAGAAGTGATAAATAGAGTTCCTGTGCTGAAACATGAGCTGCACTTGAGTTTAATTTGGCATCACTTTTCAGCGCGATGAAAGACAATAAGAGTGCAGACAGAGGGTTGTTGCTGACATGACCAACTCAGAGGAGACAAATGCATGTTCTGCAAATGCACGGGTTGAATCTAAAAGTGTAAATATTTCTTATGAGGTGCAACATGCCTTGATGATATTCCAGGACAGGAAGGTGGAGAGCAGCTTGACTGAGGTGCAGCCGACCAGCGGGATGGGTAAAGTCCATATCAGAAGAAAAAGGCAATCCATGGTGATGGCATGCAAGCTTGCACCTCCCCGTTACCTCCTGAAAGAGCGCAAAAGTAGCAATAACCTGCGGCAGCGCATATTGCAACTGGCTCGCATTGTTTGCTGGTTCTGTTCCGCCGCTCTGCTCGTTCAGGTGAAATCAGCTGCTTGCAGCGGCCGGTCGTGCGCGCAGACGCGACGCGCACTCATGAGTGGTTCTCTTTGAGTGAGTGTGTGTTTGTGTGTTTGTGTGTGTGTGTGAGAGAGAGAGATAGAGAGAGGGAGGGAG
Source organism: Craterocephalus marjoriae (assembly GCA_037177095.1). Classification (NCBI taxonomy): domain Eukaryota; kingdom Metazoa; phylum Chordata; class Actinopteri; order Atheriniformes; family Atherinidae; genus Craterocephalus; species Craterocephalus marjoriae. The sequence goes on along the minus strand of JBAJHY010000001.1, from coordinate 27,542,467 downwards.
AGAGAGAGGAGCGGCAGTGGTGGCGGGGATCACCGCTGACTGAGCACTCGGGCTCTGCGAGGGTCGGCATGCGGGATGGAGCACAAGTCAGCTGCCAGCAGCCAATCAGCTCGCAGCATCATTTACCACGCGCAGATAAAAGAGAAGAAAGAGATTCTCCTCCTGGCAGAGGAGTGCCTTTGGAGGCTGCTCGGAAATTTATGTTTCGAACGTCCAACAGCTGATAAGCCAGACTTCTTTTACTTTTTATTTCTGCGACAACTTAAAGCAATAAGATCTAATGTTTGCTGTTGTTTTTCAGATTTTTTTAATTTTTTTAGCAAAAACGATTCTTTTCTCGTCTGTATTACGTATGTATCTTTTTGTTAGCAGTGATTAGAGATGGGAAAGGTACAGATTATGCAGATAATGGTGCGCAAACATTTACAGAAGGTTTAGATCAAGCTGACGTCCGAAACTGACGTCCAGTTTCAGCCCTTAATGGACATTATCCTGCAGAATTTAGAAGTTTCCCTACATAGCATGCTGATTCACATTAACCCTTCAACACTTGCAATAAGAATAAAAGCAAGAGAAAATGCTATGTTGCATTTTTTTCCCTTCCAATGGACAATAATAACAAGAGTAAATCATTTTATTTATTTATTTATTTATTTATTTATTTATTTATTTATTCGTTCATTCACTCATTCATTCATTCATTCTGATAAATGGTTGAGATAACAGTAAATATTACATACATACACTTTTTATCGTCAGACGTGTCTAAAATTTGTTTCGCATCACGTCAGTCCACCATCATCTCCTCACCAACCCTCTAAATTTCAGAGTTAAGCTGCAATATTAGCGGATGGATAAATGAGTTTTTCAGTTTAACTTTATTGAACTTTGGTACCCGGTATCGGTGGCCTGTAAAAGAACGGCGAAATGATCAAAACTTACAAAAGTAGTTTCGAAACATATTTTTAGTATTACAAACCCAAACCAAGTGGTGGAGATGGGTCAGACAGGCTTATTTCCACAAAATCTTAATAAAATTCATGATAGTCACTGACAATTTCGCTCTCTCAAACCATACAGCAGGACCTTAAACGATGGTTCCACAACACCTTGTCAAGTTTCTGATTCAATCATTTGATATTGATATACTGAATCAGGCAGACACCTAAAACCTGCAGGATGGTGGGTTTTGAGGACTGGAACTTGACTTCTGTGCAAAAGCCTTGAACCGCAAAAAATGTCCTCAAATTTTCAGGAATTTGGAAAATATGTGCAGGGAGTTATTGAAGCATGCACAAACATAAATTTAAATGCAGCATGTAACACAAAAACACAATTTTAAAAGACGAACTATCCATCATAGCTCTGGATTCCCACGTGGAAAAAAAAGAAAAGTTTTTTTTTAACAAGACTGTCCTATTTACCTTCACCACAGCCTACTGAAGATATCTGCAATATTCAAAGTTAAATGGACCTTGTAAACGGTCAGAGCAGAGTTATTATCACTGTGAAAGACCTTCATCATGAATCAATGATAGCAAAGCTGTTACATTGTGAGGCCCTCTGGAGGGGGAGGCCTCATTGGCATTGGGGGCATGGCCATCTGAGGAGGCATCTGGTGGGTACCTGGTGCCCCAGGTGGGTGAGGATGGATGGGCATCCCTCCGGGTGGGGGAGGAGGCAGACTGTCATTTGGTAGGCGAGGACCCCCGGTCATGAGTGGTGGAGGGTGCTTTACACTGGTAGGAGGCGGTGGACCACTGGACTGGGAAATAGCCTTCTCCATTTTGAAGTGGAATTGCAGGAAGAACTGGACAGAGAAATAACATGAACACATGAAAATGACAACAATGTTCCATCTGGTAAAACAAGCTGGTGGGCTGGACTGCCAATACTCAGCAATTTACGAGTACCTGTTTTGTTTCTTTATTCCAGTGGGTCCAGAAGCGGTTTTCTGCTTTATCAATTTCCCTGCTGGGAACCTAAAAGAGCAAACGTCTGATTGTTATTTTACATTAGGACATGAGCATATTACCGACATGAAAGAAGACTCGGCCCCACTCACCTTGAAAGCAATGGTTTCATATGGTTCAGCAGCAAACAGCAAATACTGCCAGCGACGATCAGGGGGCTCAATTCGCTGTTCATAAGCAGACATGAAGCGATGCCTGGGTCCAATTCCTTCAGCAATTTCTGGATAGTCAATCTGATCAACAAAGAAGGGAAAAAACAAACAAAACAAGGTGAAGTTTTCAAAATCAGCTAAATATTGAGATGTCAATAGTCATAAATAACATGTGATAAATGTTGTCACATTATGCAATTTTACAGGAAGAAGCATAATAAGCTGTGATCCATTAGTTATCTTCAATTCAATAGCAAGAACAATAACTGTCAGTTTGAGCATAAAATAATTCAGCGTTCTTAGTTTTCTTAGCCGTTATTAGTTTGAAAAGGGTCACTATGTTATGCTTTTTTCTTTTGTTAGTTCAAGAGATCAAAAGACTTCATATCAGGAGTCTAACCTGGAAAAGTAAAGATTGCTGGCCAGTCTCTGGGTCTCTCTGCTTGGTTACTATGTAGAAAAAGAGAAGACATATGAAACCAAATGAATAATTAACATTTGCTAAGAATCTACAATACTTATAAATCACATGATGACTGCATTGATATATTACATAGTAAAATTACCTTTGTATCCTGGTCTACCAATTTTGACAAACTTCTTGACCTCAACCTTTACTTTTGCTGGAGCTGGTTGAGCAGGAGCATCTTTTGCCTCTTTGGCTGCTCTCCGTGCTCTAAAATACCAAATGAAAGGCTGTGAGTGTAAATAAACACATTGGCAAGATTAGATTTAAGAAGGAACAAGGAAAACTAAGATACACAACAGATGTAGTTAAAGTTATAATAAAGCTATACACAAATGTTATGTTGAGCAGTCTTTTGAGCGCCATCCCTCCTCGCTTCTTAACACTAACACTTTGTGTGTCATTGTTGATTCTAAATAGCCACATCAGTCAAAATGTGTTATGAAAAGGAAACTTTAGATAAGATGAAACTGGACTTGGCTAACAGTTACATTAGAACATGCTGATGTGTTGATGAAGTGGACTTACAAGTTAGTCTGATGTTTCTTTCCCTGTGTGTGAGCCAGATAGCTACCCTGTAAAGAGAGGAAAGAAGCTTGTCAGTTTTCCTTTCAAAATAAGATAAATTTCAAACAATGCAATCCAAGTATTATCCACAATTTGTCTTCTCACCTCATTGTTATGAAGTGTCAAACAAAGTTTGCACTCATATGATCCCAAATGATTCTTCATGAAGTAGGGA
>JBAJHY010000001.1:26002363-26014571 GCA_037177095.1 Craterocephalus marjoriae | reverse complement strand
TACGAACTCATCAGAGCAACAATTTTTACTATTATCTGCGTCTTCTGCAAGCTACAAGCTCTGAGACAACTTTTTCTAGATATTTATCATTCTTCTACTTAAAGAAAAAGCTTAATAACTCCAAGATGACCTTATCACTTCCTGTTGTGCTCGTTGGTCATCTGGAGCTTCCCAGCTGTAACGGGGTTGCAACCCACCTCTTCCACAGTTAAATGGTTGCAAATAATCCACAGATCATATCCTTGTCATCTTTGCAGACTGTTTGTCCAGTTGCCTGTTATCAGTCATTACTGACCCCTGCTGGCCGTTATGGTCCACTACATCCTATATTTCATCAAAAAACAATGTCTGTTGTAACACAACGTGACACACATGGGTTTTCAGGAGTGCTGGTAATCTTTTCTGTATGATTCCTGGTGCCTAAAATCTGCAATCAGAGGACATCCAGTTTCATGTCTGATATGAACACCAGTTTCCCCACAGCAGACCATGCTAGCAGGTTATATTCTCCTCGTATGGGGTAACTTCTTGACGATGGAATCTGGATCTTCTTTCAAACAGACTATAAGGAGATGCGAAGTAATCCAGTCAGAAATAAACACAGCTGCAACCTAAAGACACTGACTAATGCTGATTTACAAACCCCGTAGTGTAATTAGATGCAATTGAGGACTCCATTAAGTAAATCCAGCTGTGGAGTGAAGACATAGCAGCGGTGTGATGTCACAGAAACACAGCTGCCCTGGCAGACCGTGCATCCCACGCTGGAGAGGAGCACTTTCCCAGCCTTGCTGAGAGTTGTATCTCTTGTGTTTCAGCGCCCTCCATGGCTCAGGATGTGCGAGCTTATTCTAACTCGTCTACCCAGCTGGTGGTACGCTGGTCGCCACCTGTCTCACCCAACGGGAACCAGACTTACTACCTGGTGAGATGGCAACAACAACCCGAAGACCGAGAACTGTATCAGCACAACTACTGCTCTAAAGGTATCCACACACTCGGTCACAAGCTTCCACGTCGGCCACTATTATTACCGCCGTGGAACCACACATACTTCTCTCCTTCTGCCAGAGCTGAAGATCCCTGTCAGGATCGCCGCCATTGGGGTTGGAGACCAGGAAGAGGACACGAAGCCCACTAAACCAGACCCTGACGGGGCAGATAAAGGTCCTTGTTGCCCCTGCCCCAAATCGGCGGCGGATCTGGAGGCTGAAGCTGCCGACGCCTCTTACAGAAAAGTCTTTGAAAACTTCCTGCACAACTCCATTTTTAAACCGAGGTAATCCTCCCGTTCTCTGTGTGGCGAGGCTGCGGCGGTCTTTAACTTCTTGTATTCATCATTCTTGTCGAAATATTTTTTGTTTTTGAAGTGTCAGTTGTATTTTTTCGTTATTTCCCAGTAAAAAAGCATTTCTGTATTGTCATTCTGTTCACCAAACCGTGTCGGCGCTACTGTCCCGCCTCCTGCCTTCAACTTCAGACATCAGCACCACATTATCTCTCCATTCACACACGCACATCTCGGCCCGGTCAATGCAAATTACTTCTACGTGTGTTTGTGAGAAGCAGAGGAAAGCGATGGGTGTACCTTCTTCTGCAGATTAACATCAGGTGTCGCTTTCTCTTCAGCTTTTCCTCAGACTGAACCAACATGCACACTGCATTATGGATCATACTGTATCTATTAACATTTTGCTGCTTTTCTAATAGTTTTGAAAGGAAAAAAATCCCTTTTGCATTGGAGAGAAACTGATAACAAATAGTTAATGTTGGAATAAAAATCTGACAGATATGGTGAGGCGTTTCTTTTTAGTTCTCAAACCAATCATGCTCATAAGAAAATTGGTTAAGAAGAACTTCGTAATCTTTTATTGCATTCAGGGTTTGAACCACAAGCCTTCTTTTTCTTTTATTTTTATAAGACAGTTAACTTTCTATAGAAATGAGCGGGGCTGCTAGTAATTTGGAATATACCCACCAGGATTCATCCCAGTTGTTTGTCTCTTTGCCATTTGGCCTTTATTCAAAGAGATCATTCAGACTCCAGGTTGAATGTGAAAACATTTCCAGTTAATTTGTGATCCACATGAAGGTGGAGGCCTGTGGAGCAAACACATGTTCAGTTTCATCCAAAGATGTGTTAATGGTCTTGCCGCGGCAAAATTAGTGGCACGGTGTTGAGTCATTTTAAAGGGAAATTTAGCTTCTTTTTAACTGGGGGCTGTTTTGTTCTCATACATGTGAGTGATAGAGAAAGGAATTTTCTAGATCGCTCCAGTATTTAGCCGGGCAGGCAGCTAGCAGCCCAGCTAATGATAAGTATTCAGCAACTGCTCCTGCGTAAGTTCGCCCTAAAAACGTGCTTTTTTTCCACACTGAAGTGCTCTGATAGTCTCAACAAGTGTCTGACAACGTACTAGAGAGGAAAAATGAACGAAAGTGTTTGTATTACCTGGCGATCGCTATTTTTTGGTGTCTGTGTCCAAATCTCACACTGGTGTTTTAGGGATAATCCTGCAAGATAACTCATGTTAAAACACCAAAAACATAGCAATCGCCAGGTAATACCTACGGTCTATGGGTAATACAGATACTTTTGTTAATTTATCCTCTCTAGTACGTTGTCGGACACTCGTTGAGACCAGCAGGGCACTTCAGTGTGGAAAAAAAAACACGTTTTTAGGGCGAACTTAGATGCAGGGCGAGTTGCCTGATACTTATCATTAGCTGTGCTGCTAGCTGTCTGCCCGGCTAAATACTGGAGCGATCTTGAAAATTCCTTTCTCCATCACTCACATGTGTGAAAGGAAAGATGAAAACGGACCCCAGGTTGAAAAAAAAAAGTGAAATTCCCTTTAAATGCTCAGATTTCACTCTTAGCTTTGAACCTGTTATTTTTCTTCATTCTCACCTTTAGACCGCCAGATCGGCGCCGCAGAGATCTCTTTGGAGTTGCCAACTCCACTCACATGCACCGCCACCGTGTGCACACCAACAGCAGCACCGGTCCCCCCATCCAAGCCGCTGGGAACAGCAGCACCGCTGACCAGGAGCCAGCCGAACGGGAGCATCCGTTTATAGAGAAGTCGGTGACTGAGCGTGAGCTGCAGATCTCCAACCTGCGGCCCTTCACCGTTTACCGCATCGACATTCACGCCTGCAACCGGCAGGTCGAGCGCTGCAGCGCGGCAGAGTTCGTCTTCTCCAGAACCAAGCCTGCAGGTTAGAAAAGAAAAAATCCGCATTTTTTCTTGGTTTTTTCATGTTTGGAGACGTACATATTAACACTTTCCACCGGGATTGTTATGTGTGAAAAGCAGCTGATGTTTTCTTCTCCTTCATACTCCAGAAAAGGCTGATGACATCCCAGGAAAGGTGACCTGGGAAGGCCATGAGGACTCAGTGTCCCTACGATGGCCAGAACCTCCCAACCCCAACGGACTCATCCTGATGTATGAGATCAAGTTTAAACTGGCTGCAGAGGTAGGACAATGTCAGCACATACTCATGGTGTCTCTTGCTGCCTCTGCTGGCGTTAAAATACAAACAAAAGTCGTTAAGAAGTGTTTTGCAGGAGTTAAAAGGTCCATAATAATTTAAACTGTAGGACAGAGAAAGAGCAGGATTAGTGTGATGAGTACATGTTGATCACTCAGCTGCTCCACTAACCAGGTGCCAGAACGATTATTCATCGGTAATGAGGCTGGATGGGGCTTACTCTGCAAACCTGCTCCGTAGCAGGAAAAAATTAATCAGAAACAGAAACGCTTGGCTGTTTAACTTGGATTTTGCAGATCTTCCTTTGCCATTTTTTGAAAACAAAAAAAAACAAAAAAACTTTTTCCCTTGCATGCAACTCAGGCCGAGAAGCACGAGTGTGTATCCAGACAAGCGTATCAGACCCAGGGCGGCTTTCGGCTGTCTAACCTCAGTCCAGGAAACTACTCAGTCAGAGTGAGAGCCACATCACTGGCTGGCAACGGCTCCTGGACACACACTCTGGATCTCTATGTGGCTGAAAGTAAGACGAGCACACTGTCACGCACCGTTAGACTTCTTCTCTCTTCTTTGCAAGTGCAGATAATAGTTTTTCAGAAATCACATCAGTGCTGTTTTACATTTATCCAACTATTTGGCCCAACAGGGTATGAAAATGTCCTCTACGCCATGATCTTCATCCCCGTCACCATCATCCTCCTGATCAGTTTCCTGGTGGCGGCGGCGGTCGTCCTCAACAAGAAAAGGTGTGTTACCTCCGCAGACACCACACGCCGCCAGAACAAGCGCTTCTCCTTCTTCTCTTGCTAAAGGAAGCTGCTTCTGCTTTTTATGCTTGGTGACAAATACAGCTCAGATTTGTCACCGGCATCATCTTGTTGTGGCTATAACTTGTATTATTCACGTACGGCTTTAGTCACAAAACCAAGATCGCAGATTGAATAAAGGATATTTTAATTGTTGGAAATTATAAGTCCTGAAATGTCGGACTATATCAGTGTCTTCAGCGTCGTACTTTGCCTGTTGTTGCGATGCTAAAACAGTGAGATGCATGATTATACACCACACAGATCCTAAAATTGATGTGGTTTGACTACAGGCACTTTTGTTTTTGTGCTGAACAGGAACAGCGACCGGCTTGGCAACGGCGTCCTGTACGCTTCGGTCAACCCGGAGTACTTCAGCGCCGCAGAAAGTGAGTGATGTGTGTGTAAAGTACAGTGATGTGGACCATCTGTGCAGCTGCGACTGTGTATATTAACAAAGGTAAATACGTTTTCTGTGAAGTGTACGTACCGGACGAGTGGGAGGTGGCTCGGGAAAAGATCGCCCTGAGTCGGGAGCTGGGCCAAGGCTCCTTCGGGATGGTGTACGAGGGCTTGGCCAAGGGCGTGGTCAAAGACGAGCCAGAGACACGCGTCGCCATCAAGACCGTCAACGAGTCGGCCAGCATGAGGGAGAGGATCGAGTTCCTCAATGAAGCCTCCGTCATGAAGGAGTTCAACTGCCATCACGTGGTACGTACAAACACGCGGCTCAGGATCTGACATGGCAGCCAGGAAACACGTAGTTCGTAAAACAGATGGTTCAGTTTCAGGCTTTTTAAGCATCATTTAGGAGTCAGTTCTCTGAGTGATGCAGCGTCATGTTTGTTTCAGGTTCGCCTCCTGGGTGTGGTCTCTCAGGGCCAGCCCACCCTGGTCATCATGGAGCTGATGACTAGAGGAGACCTGAAGAGTTACCTTCGCTCCCTGAGGCCTAAAGAGGTAGAAGATGGTTTTCATGCAACTGGAGGGAAATACGAAATGTTTTTCTACTTAGATCAAAGTGAAGATTTTTTTATTTCACATTTATTTAACCACGAATGGACCATTAAGATCAAAAACTTATTTTTAAAGGGAGCCCTGGCCAAGAAGCGGCAAAAAGTTACAGTTAAATCAACAATGAAATTGAAGTATGAATGATATAAAACAGTTACAGGTTAACCCTTTTAACTTTAACAGTAAAAAAAAAGAAAAGAGATAGAAATGTTTCTTTGAATTTTGTCTTTTCTTTTGAACAAGAAAAATACAAATAAGTGTTTTTTTGGCAAATAGTTGAGATAAAAGTAAATAATAAAGTAAAAACTGTGAAATAGTCCAAATTTGAAACAGCAATGGGATAGCAAACGCTTTCTTTTGGTATTACATACCCAAACCAGCTGGTAGAGATGGTTCAGGCAGGTTTATTTAATAATTTTTAACTAGAATTCATGATAATCACTGAAAGATTTCCTCTAACAAATGGTAGAGTAGGACCACAAAGGGTTAGGTACGATGTCTCAAGTGCTATCATTCTGGATTTAAAGTCTTTCACCGAAATAAGTTCTTTCAATGTCCAGTCCTTTTGCAGCATGTTCCACGTAGAAGAGGCAGAGAAGACAAAAGCCTTTTTTCCCAGTTACTGTAGGAGTTTAGATTAAGAAACACCTCTGCATTAAAGGAAGCAACCAAACCAGTCTTTATGACCCTTTCATTTTCTTTTGTTACACAGCCAGTGTTCGTGGGTCTGATGGACCTGTTGCATTTTGTATTTTTAAAATAATATACTGTAATCAAGCCATTTATGTTACACTACTAAGTAGAGATTTACTTTATCTTCCTTACAAGCAATATAAACAACTTTTGTGGTTAATATTTACCTTGTATCTTTTTTAGATCACATTTATTAATTATAATGCTCCTGAGCATTTTCAGGAATGAGGAATTTCACCAAAAACACCTTCTCTACATCATCATCAGAAGCTTCACTCTCCTCCATAATCAGTCCAAACCCTCTGAGCAGAGAATATCTTGGCCATTTAGATCAGCTGTTTTAAGAAAGTGCAGTGGCTTTTAATGTTTTTTGTGTCCCACCCCCCAAATTGCAGGTGGGGTTGAATGTTAACAAACATATTTCCATACCACTATATTATAAAACAAATGTCATATTACACCTGCATGACTGTGATATGATTAGCATTGTGATTAGGCTTGGCTGAAGTTAAACTCTTTAAAAAATATGAATGAACACAGCAAACTGAAGCCATTTATCTTTAAATGCAGTCTTGCTGTCGGGAGAATCCAGTGTGAAATATCGCCACACCGATCATTGCTATCGGCTGCACAGTGCAACTGTTTTAAGAACAATGAAGAAAAACTGTGTCAGAGCTAATGCAGCTAATCAGTAAATAGATAATTATTTTCATAAATTATGTTGTATGGAATGGTTTCCTGAACTCCAGCACTCGCCGATACCAATACTAGAATTTGGAGCAGTATCTGAGGCATTTCCGGTACTGGTATCAATATTGCCACAGCTCTAGTAACGGCTCACCGGCAGGTTTGATAAGTTCTTCTGTGGATTAAGACTGAGTTACATTTAATATTAGGATAAGAAGGTTTGACAAAGCCACGTTCAGCAACTTGACGCCCGTCCTACTCCTCTTTGTCTGTGTGAAAGCAGCAGCAGTGGTCGGCCCTTTCTCTCCCTCCCCTGAAGAAGATGCTTCAGATGGCCGGGCAGATCGCCGATGGCATGGCTTACCTCAACGCCAACAAGTTCGTCCACCGGGATCTGGCTGCCAGGAACTGCATGGTGGCCGAGGATTTTACCGTTAAGATCGGAGGTAAAGCCCGAGGAGTGATTAGGTGTAAATGAACTAATTATGAAGCCTTGAGATCGTCAATCTGGATAAAGGAGACCGTGGAGAAGCAGTAGTGTATTGTGACAACGTGATTTTAATGTGTTGCAAGCAGTTTGAGAACATTTACCATCATCTCCACAGCAGATCTAGTTACAGGACTGTTATGCAGTTTAGGAGCTTTTCATTTGCAGCTTTACGAATAATTATGAATGTAGCGCTGTTTTGTTGTGGTCGCTAAAGAATTACTTCCTGCGCACTTAGATGCCACACATCTCAATGTCTACGGTTACATGATGGTTTTTTTTTTTATGTTATTAAATTAAATCGGAATTAAAATCTTCTTCTTTTTCCTTTGGGTTTACATGGAAAGATTAATTCCTAAAGAAGGTTTACATGGAAAACACGTTTTCTTAATTCTGCTTTAAAGCCTGGGGTTGGGAAGGGCTCTGGTTGGATGGCGGGAGTGACGTACCGTATGTACGTACATCTACTGGAAGTTAAAAACCACTTTGTTTCTTTCCAACAACAACACAAGAAAACTTTGTAATAAGAACCATTTTCACTTGATGTGATTTAACTTAAAGCTGAATTTAGGTTTACATGGTAGAAGATGAGAGAGGAATTAACTAATTTGAAAATAAAAATGGAAAAACCTGCCACTTTATTCAGAATTAAGTTTAATTCAGAATTCGGATTTGCATCAGGAATTAAGTGTTTACATGGTCATTTTTCATGTGTTTAAAGTGGAATTAACTTGAATTCTGAATTAAAGAGGAATTAAGTCTCATGTTAACATGCATCTACAGCAACAAGTCTTGTCAAACCTGACTAACTTCAGCTCTACCTTTTAAAGCCGTTGGAATCATTTACAAGTGCTGTTTTATAGACATGGTGTCTGTTTTTTTTTTATTTCTGTGTGCGGGCAGATTTCGGGATGACCAGAGACATTTATGAGACTGATTACTACCGCAAAGGCGGGAAAGGTTTGCTCCCGGTCCGCTGGATGTCACCCGAGTCTCTGAAGGACGGCGTCTTCACCACGACCTCGGATGTCTGGTGAGCAGGCGCACAAACACACACTGTGGCCTCATTGTCTGTTTGTGTTGCTTCCAAAAACAAAAAGAAAGAAGATTTTAATGCCTTGATGATAATGGAAGACACACTTCTTGGCTCCCTCCCACCGTTTAGGTCGTTCGGGGTAGTGCTGTGGGAGATCGCCACTCTGGCGGAGCAGCCCTACCAGGGTCTGTCCAACGAACAAGTCCTTCGCTTTGTCATGGAGGGTGGACTGCTGGAGAAGCCGCAGAACTGCCCGGACATGCTGTAAGACACCGCTATCATCTGTCTGCATGTTTTCTCCTTTTCCCTGCCGGTTCATTCTGCGTAACTAGTAAATATTCACACAATGCCACGGCTCTGCTGCCTGCTCTCACACGGATTACTAAACAGCATCGCTTGCGTTCACAGCATGTTTGTATTTCACAGCGCTCTTGTGTTCTGTGTTGTGTATTTGCTCCTAATATGAAACAGCTTAAATGCAACGCCACATCAAAAGAGCTGAGCATGACAGACAAATTTGGCCACAAGTGGAAACGCATTGATGCTGCATCAGATGGTGAAGTCATGAGAACAACGAACATGAAGCGTCAGGGTTTGTTTTTCACGATCAACATTTCTTCTAGGTCAGAACTTCAAAAGACACAGGATCTGATAAAGTTATGTCGGCTGCTTCCCAGTCGCACATCTGACGGTTAATCATCCTCGGTTAGTAAATGTAGAGAGAGCAAAAGAAGCTAAAACAAATCAGTTCCCTTTAAGATGACATGGGGAGGGGGAAAAACAATAACAAAAACAAAAAAACACAGTTTTACTCCCACTATACCAAGACATAAAGACTTGCTGGTTTTATTTTAATAACAAAGGGATAAAAAAGTAGATGGAATAAACTAAGTAAATAAACTTTAGTTCCATGCGAGGTAATGTAATGGTTTCCATCTTGATGCCTGAGTCTTGCCAGTTCAGGCTTATTGCTGAGCTCCTTGTGTCAGCAGCTAAGAGCCCATGAAGCTGCATCAGCTTCGAGCTTCACAAACAACAAGCAGACGGGCGGTGGGGGGGCATGCAGCCGTTTTAGCAACAGCAAGCAAACATTTGGCAAAAGTAAATATTGGCTTCTCGGTGGGAAAGCGCTGTTCCTCTGGCTGCAGACGTTACTACAGGAGGACATGTTGTTGGCGAAAACTGAGCTTAACTGTGCTTGTGTGTGTGCGTGTGTGTGTGTGTGTGTGTGTGTGTGTGTGTGTGTGTGTGTGTGTGTGTGTGCAGGTTTGAGCTGATGCGAATGTGTTGGCAGTACAATCCTAAAATGCGTCCATCCTTCGTGGAGATCATCAGCAGCATCAAGGATGATCTGGAGCCGTCTTTCCGAGAGGTCAGTTTCTTCTACAGCGCTGACAACAAGCCGGCCGAGAGTCTGCAGCTGCACCTGGACAAGCTGGAGCAGGCGGAGGACGCCGCTTCGGACGCGCCCGCCGCCACGCATCAAACCCCGCAGCAGACGCCGCCTTCCCCAAGCTCGGAGGCTCCGCCCGCCCCGTCGCTGGCCCCCGGCTCCCCTTCCTCTCCCTGCACGTCGAGCGCCGTCACGGACAAGCAGCCCTCCAGCCAGCAGGCGGCCAATGGGCTCTCGGGGGCGGGGCTTCCGGCAGGGGCGGGGCTCGGGACCGGCGCTATGCGACCGTCTCTGGACGATCTGCCGCCGTACGCACACATGAACGGAGGGCGCAAAAACGAGCGTGCCATGCCTCTCCCGCAGTCGTCCGCCTGCTGATGGGACGGACGCCCCCACCAGACTGCAAACCATCCGCCTACTGCCCCGAACATCCAGATGTCTCCGTGTGGGTGGGATCTTTTTTTTTTTTATTTTATTTTTTTATTTTTAAATAAAATACAGCAAACCTTTCTCCACCACACGGATGTGGCTACTCAGCGAAAAGACTCACATGGAGGTGGAGAAACTGTAAGTGAGTCCATGTGCTGCTGTGTCTCCTCACTTTTTTTTCATATTTTTCCTAGTTTCGGTTTCTACCAGCTAGCTGTCAGATGTGACACTGCCCCTGCTGCTGAGTGGGAAGACCAAAAAGAAAAAGGAAAAAAAAAAGGTAAAAGATAGAAAAATCTAAAAATCATTCGGTGGGAGATCATTTTTTTCTCTCCCCGTGGCCGAACTTATTTTATAAATTGTCGTTTGTTACTTTTTTTTTATATATGTCTCAACACGGGGAAACAAAATGTGTAGGCCTTTATACATGATTGGCATTTTGTTTGCTTTTGAACGGGCATTATGGTGAAAACGATAAGCATATCTCATGAAGAAGAAGCACTTCTGGAAGTCTCCCTCGTCCGTTCATCGGCTGGATCACAGCGTAATGCCGGGTCAACACTGAAACAACCAACTGCGAGGGGGAGACGGGTCAGTTCTGCCAAATTTATTGCCAAAATTGTGCTGTTTTCAGATTCCCTTACCCCGTCAATCTGTCACGCACATCGTGAGAATGGAAGCAAAAACAAACAAAAGCACTTTGATCTGCCACCGCACCGTTCGTTTACCAGTCTGAGGGACATAATTTCCGTCATTTCACCTCAAATGCTGGTTGATATCTGCAGTTTTTCTATCGAGACTTGGGTCCCATCAATTCATTTATGTCAAATTGAGCCACATTTCCTCACAAAGTGCTGTTCTGTTACGGTTCGACCGCCAAATACGGTGAATTAAGAAGCAAAAAAAGAGAGAGAAAGAGAGAGAGAAAAGACAAAATAAAACGACTTCAAAGCAAGGACTGCAGAAGGAGCGTGAAGAGGAAGAGAAATATGAACACAAGATCTATAATGACTCAGTTGGAGTTGTTCCTGAGTTCAGAGGCATCCTTGTAAACAAACAGGTATTTTTTTATATTTGTCAGTACTCCACATTTAAAACATCTCTACGTGGGCAGAAACTTTATGTACACACCATTTGTTTGTCACTTTTCTAACTTTTATACAGTTGGAGACTTTGATCATGTACAGAAAGAAGCTGCTATTCCTTATTTCTCTTGTGGTTGTAATATAATCAATATCTAGATATTAAAAAGAGAAAAAAAATGGTTCAGGTTGAATTCAGCTTGGAAAGTTTCCACTACAGTTCTTTTTTTTATGCTTGTTATTGTGTAAAGTTTATCTGAGCTGGTTTGGTTTCTGTAAATGAATAAAAGGTACGACAATTTGCCTTGTGTTTCGAAACACCGGTAACTTCCCCACATCTGACTAAAGACCATCGACGGTGCCAGCGAGCATCCCTGCTCTGACATCTGTCCTCTAAGGTTCGGACAAAATCACCTCTATTCATCATCAGATTCAGAGGCCCGGCGTCCCGACTAAATCTCAGGTCAAAAAGAAAAGTTAAATCCTTTTCTGGTCTCCTTATTTTTTTTTTCCTTAGTTTGTATATTTTTGGTAAATTATACCCAGACACATCCAATCTGCTGCTGTGATAAAGTCCTGTCTCAATCCCACAAAGTCTGTTACTTCATTTTATTCTGTAATTACCACAACTCCAGCAGTGTTTATCAGCTTTTGGCGAGTTCTTGCAGTTTATGTTCAGACAGAAAGTACCAATCAGCCATTTTGAAATAATTAAAATTGTGAGTGGAATTACTCAAATTCACCGTATAATTTTTCTATGATTACATTTTCTCATCTGTTACTTTAACACTAGCACATGTTTTCCAGCTCCTCTGTTACTTGGTGGAAGGCTCACACAGTTTCTCAAATATCTGCTCTCTAATCCTAAAGCTAGCCAGCTGGCTAACTTCTGGCTAGCTTCTACCATGACAAAAACAACAAAACATGAATTTCCAAAGCCCTGAAACACATGCTGTAGTCAAATTTACAACTTTAGATACATTTTTGCAAGGTTTGTTTTATCTGAGACATATTTTTTTTCTACATGAACTTTAACAACAGTTTAAAGGTCATAATTAAAAGCTTCTGCAAGGCAGAAATAGA
>JBAJHY010000001.1:25130948-25142207 GCA_037177095.1 Craterocephalus marjoriae | reverse complement strand
GGAACGGCAGCCAGGCCTGATGTTTGATGTTCTTCTAGAACAACAGAGCAGGTCATGTATCTCAGAGGCAGCTGGATCTCCACTAATGTCCTGGTAAACTTGTGGGAAATGCAGGGAGATGCAAAGTGCCAAGAAGAGGATCTTCTGTGGCCAGACACCAGCAGCACTGCCTTGATGAAGGTATCTTAGGATACAGAGGCAGTATTGGGAAAATTTGCCAGCACTGAGCCAGGCAAGGCTTGGGGTAGACGACCAGTACCAGTATGCAGCCTAAAGGCGTTTTATATTCTGTAAGCAGGAAATTACTGCGTCATCCCCGGTTGCTTTGTAATTGTAGAATGTGACGTGACTGCAAAGGAAAAAGACAAAGGTTTATTACAGTTTGTTACGACCCAGTTGTGTATAGGACCAGGGGTCGTGAACATAAGAGAAAAAAAAAGGAAAAAGTGTAAAATCAAGGTATTTATTTACAATAATACATACACAGGCCATGGCCTCAAGCAAATCCCTAACAAAAAGAATACAAAGTAAAACAATAAACACCATTACTAAAGTAAGACTAAACAAGTGATGTCAAGATTAAACTAAACCAAACCAAACAAGGAACAAAAACAAGAGCATGAGGTCAGCAGAAGCTGACTGGGAGGAACCACTGCCTGGGCAGCCTGCTCTGGGCTCCTCCAATGATGGAATGTCCGGAGTGGAGTTATAAAGGTGTGGGTGACGGTGATGAGCAGATGAATGATGGATCCAGCAGCCAACCAGAGGTGGAAAGAGGAACTGTTGTCCAATCAGAGGATGTTTGGGTAGATGACAGGAAATTGTAGACAGGTGCAGGTTGTTGAGGGGTTGATGAGATGATGATGGTTGGTCTTGAGAAGCTGAATCACTGCAGGCCACAGCCTGGGACGTAACACAGTTTTTAACTGCAAACAAACTGACAACTGTAACAGATCTAAGAGCAGCTTCAGTGGATGTAAACAGAACAAAAACCTTGTAGACTGAAACCTGTGATCCACAAAATAAGGCACAACTCTGTAGAAAGGATGTGAAATTTAGATTCCACATCAGATGGTCGATCCCTCTGGTCCATGTTTTATCTGTTTCACAGCCACTGACTACATACATGTGTCACCTTTTGTTGCTCATTACAATTCTGGAAATAATGAGATGTAGTGAGGGGGGCTTGGTCAGGATCAGATCTCTGCTCTTTGGACTCCTCGGCCATGAGCTCCTGCTCTCACTGGAGCAGGTCAGTCTAGTGTGAAGCTGCAGGGATGAGGATCAGCTCCAGATCTGAAAGCCTGGTCCTCGGTGGGAAAGGCTGGAATACTAAGACTGGTTGGGATGAGGTCCAGGTTCAACTGATCCCAAGTCCTGATGATGAAATAGGAGGAGTGGAGCAGGAGGTGGACAGCATCTGCTGATGGCTCCGGATGGAACCCACGCTGCAAACTAAACGCCGCAGTTATACCACATACATCGTAGTCAAGTAATAAGTTGATGGTATTGTCCTAATACTCATGAATGTCGTGTTCTGCAATAAAGTTTCATCGTGTGCTGTGGGGAGAGAAGAGGAGACAGAGAGATACACTCATGCGTTGGGAAGACAGCCAGGGACATGGGTGTATCTCAAAGCAGGAAGACAGAGGGAGGAGAGTAGGACTGGGTGGTGAATGGGGAGGAAAGACACAACATCGTGGCCCAGAGGCTGCGATGCACCCGTCTGCTTCCAGCCTAGTCTGTTCCCCTAAGAACCAAACATGGGAGAGGTGTCTGATAATCTGATCTGAAGGTATGTCACGCGTAGCAAGGAAGAGGTGGAGACTTAGTGCTCCAAGGTAGACAGGGGGGACAATTGAATGAATGGTGGTACGCTGTTTTGACAGGTGAGGGTGACACGTCTCTCCACAGGGGACCGCACGCCATGACAGGCCAGGTCGGGGTGAGACCGGGTGGGGTGAAATTATATCGCCACCAGTAGGGCCAGAGTTGAGGAGGATAGAGGTGTACGATTAGCGTACAAGTCTGATCCGAGAGATGGATGCCTGGCTGAAGAAGGATGAAAGAAGATGATGGATGGTTATGTTTTTTATTTATCACTAATGAGTGTTAGGAGATCAACCACTCATTTGTTTAGTAACACACACACATATAGACACCTTCACACATAGCTCAATTTTCATTTTAGCTCCCGCTTTGCAATAGCAACATAAAAGGAGTCTGAGCACACAGAGGTGAGGGAAACACAGATGTAAACACATAAGGATGAAGGTTTGAAAACCTTCAGATGGTGGAATGTAGAATATTGTATAGGAGGAGTTTGCATCATGTGATGGAATCAGCCAATCAGAGAAGTAGGGACATGAAGTATAAAGCCAGGAGAGAGGGAATACGAAGTACCTCTCGTCCGATCAGCTGGCTTATGGGCAACTTCTCTTCTGTAAGCCCTATTTGTTTGGTTTAAACTGACAGCAATGAACGACAAGACACAGTTGTAAGATTTTGTTCGCTTTGCAAAGGGGAAGTCAGCTCTGAAGCAACGTGTCAGCTCAGTGCTCCAAGCAAGACTTCCAAGATCCTCCTGGGCCAGCGACCTTTTATTGAGATCAGCAGACACTCAAGCATACCATAGAAGTCAAAGGTCATAAAACATCAATCATCGACATCCTGGCCCTGAGGGGCAAGAGGGCCCAAGATATCGATCCTCCACACCCTGTCTTTGTGGGACAAAGAGGGTTCACAGCTGTGCATACCAGGATCTCAGTCTACACATATGTTAAAGGTTACAGAGTGGTAAATGTGAGTAAATACTTAATAGATACTGAGAATAAATGATAATAAATGAACTTCTCCAACATGATTCTCTGAGACACCTTGTGATTAAACCATCAGTCGACTCAATACCGTCTCAGACTCCTGATTTAAAAGACTAGAGATCAGGCTTTCCCTGCCAGCTTGCCGTGTGGAGCCGACTAGCCCGGGGGGCCTCCGGCTCTCGGGAGCCTAGCGGGTGAGGAGGACACCAGCCTCTGTGCGGGTCAGATTCCGGGTGGAAGTACGAGGTCAAGAGGGAGGCGCCCTCACTACACTGACAATCAGCTTAAGTAATCTGACTGCCATACATTCCCGTCCCGCTAACAAACGAGTCTTTGAGTGACATCAGACTCACCGTTTCTCCTGCAATGCCAACTATACCTGCAGACGTGGAGGACGCAGATCCTAGTTTCATGCATTCTTTATATTCTAGGACATGCTTGTGGCTGAGGTGGTGAAGCAGATTGCTTGTGTAGCTTCCTGCGGCTGCACCTTTTGACCGACAGCATTTGCACAATATTGTTGTTTGATTAACGTCGGATCTTTTTGAAGCAAAGTACTTCCACGCGACAGACACGGCTTCTCTTTTCGGTACAAATTCTTCCGTTTCATTGTTTACTCGTTCAGAAACTTCAGTTTCAGAACTGTCACCGTGTTTATCCCTTTTTGTTTTCCGCTCAACGAGATTCTTTTGCTTCCATAGACTACGCTCAACACAAGCTGCGCTCTCACATGCTGATTGTTTGGTGCAACTCCAAAACAGCTCCCTCTCAAACAATGTCCGGGGGCGTAACATTCTGCCTCTTTGCATTCCCAACGTTTTGTACATTACATTGCGGTACATGAAAAATTCCTATTGTAATAAAAAATAACGCCGGTATTCAGTATGAACCGGTATACCGCCCAACACTTCCTTTTCCAATGGATACATTTTTTATTTGCAATCTTGGACTTCAGCTGCATTAAAGTCAATGGATTTGGCAAGGCTGGCAATCATCATCGAGTCCTCTGATCATTTGTTGTTCATGTCCGCCATCCTGGTATCCTTTTTATCAAATCGCACGCGGAGACCCTGAACAGCTGCCAGTATGTCTCCAGCAGTGGGAGAAGGTTTATACAACTTTCTTGGATGTTCACCTTTGGAGGGAGTTGAAAGGGGAGATTTATTTATTTCCTCAAGGCTTCTCTTTTCACCAATGCCACTTCCTGAGTCCGTCTCGGACAGACAGTAATCGTGGTCGTCTTCAGTTGAAGCTGAGGCTTGTTTTTCTTTTCCTTTCTCTGAGGATGTTCCTTCCTTTTTGTCCTTTTTTTGTTCTTTCGGCATGTTTGTCAAGTGATTTTAATAGTCTAGAGGGGAAATTTTCAAGAGGCACTTTACACCGGAGGTACGTTTCGGGATGAATGCTCAGTACGCCATCTTGCCCGGAACTCTCACCTCTGCTCAGCTCTGCACGTCAGTGCCAGTAGAGGCATTAAACCAAATCAAATCAAATGTTATTTATGAAGCGCTGTCCCTGAAAAAGGCAACACAAAGTGCTTTAAATAGTAAAGATGAACTCATGTTAAGATAAAAAACAATATTAAAAAAACAAGTTTTCACACACCCAGTTATTAGATGATACTATGTTTATCATAAAAACATGCAGATGTGTTGTCAGGTCAGAATCAGATTTTATTGCCATTGAGCAAACATTTCGGTACAGTGAAATGCTTTCCAGTTCAACCCATCCAAGAATACACCAACAGACATTAATAATGAACATTAATACGATCAGGTAGACTGAGTAAAAATCAACAAAAAGTACTCCAAGTGTTTTATAACAATATGCTTTCAAGTGCAAGCTTAGAAACTGTTGGCTGGAACGTGGATGATAAAATCTCAAACAAGTTTCTGTTCAGGATATTAATCTTAAGCAGTGACACACCCAGTTATTCAGAGAGTTACAGTGAATTTCCTGATAATGTCACATCATTACACCATACCATCATCTTGTGCAAACTGAGGTTCTGCAAGGGTTCAAGTGAATTATTGTGTTTTCTTTTGTACCGTTAACAGGAATGACTGGTTTCCTTTTGGTACTGGGTTTCGAAATCCGCGAGTCAAAATTCTTTGGAGGCTCCTATAAAAGTCCTCAGCTTCCAACCTAGTTCCTCAGATCTTCACCAGCGCTGGAGAAGCTCTTGCTTTTAAAATCCTTTCACAGATTCATATTCATAGAAACCAGCTGAATGATGAGGTGAGAAACATCAGTTTGATTTATTCCAACTATTTTTAAATAATTTTCCCTTCTTTTTACCCACTTTCATCCTTCAGATTCCTTTCTCTTAATTTAGCTCCTTATATTTGTATTCTATCACTCTCCTTCTACGGAGCCCGTAAAGGGACACAGAGGGGAAAAAAACTATTTTGATTGCTCGTGCACACGAGAAAGTATTTGGTGACGAACTAATTAGAATAATTCTGCATGAAAGAAGTGCAGTTGTTTAGAAGATATGACATCCATCACCAGGTAGTTTCTTGTGCATGCCTGATACTTTCTCATGCATGAGTAATCAAGACCGTTTTTTTCCCCTCTGGATCTCTTTTTACGGACTCCGTAACTTTCAGTATTCTGTGTTCTTCTTTGTCCTTTCCTTTTATTCAATTTTCTTTATTGAGAGTCATATTGTCAATTTATTTAACATCTTTTTTATCATAAGTTGTTGCAGTGTGATTCATTTTTTTATTTTTGGATGGATGTTCAAAAATCCAACGAGTAGTTTTTCCAGAGAAAGATTCCCATCTTTGCCGATGTTTTAAAAACTTTATGCCACTCCTCTGTACGTGGGGTTTCTGGTTTAAGCTATTTATTTGTAAATGCCTTCATTGTGGCGATTCTTAAAATCCCAAACCGATATTTGCCTTCATAACTTGCAGATGTTGAGTGTATAAATGTCAAAAATACCTCCTCCCAGCAAAAACAAATTTTGTTAGCAAATGAATTAGATAATTTTGCACAGATTAGTGCCCAGAAATTTTGTAATCTCTGAGAAGCCCAGAATTTGTA
This sequence comes from Craterocephalus marjoriae, assembly GCA_037177095.1. Lineage (NCBI taxonomy): Eukaryota > Metazoa > Chordata > Actinopteri > Atheriniformes > Atherinidae > Craterocephalus > Craterocephalus marjoriae. The sequence goes on along the minus strand of JBAJHY010000001.1, from coordinate 25,136,340 downwards.
AGGTTGGCTTGCTTCCTGTGAGACATAATTTCTCCAGCACCTGTCGGATCCTGAGATATGAACTTTTTGGTTTAGACTGATAAAGAATCTACAAAGTCTTCCAGCCAAAACTTTGCTAAGAATTCGAGTTTATTTTCCATTGGGAGTCACAATATTTCATCCACAAGTCTTCCGAGATTTTACTTTTGCATTCTTTCTCCCACTTTTGCCTTATATAAGATGTATCTTCTGTTTTATTTTCTTGAAGACCTTTGTAAATGAATGACCCAGATCACCGTGGTTATTTTTTTAGCAATTTGTGGATAGCCTAGTGGTTAGCGAAGCAGGCTTGAATGCAGGCTACCCAGATTCGAGTCCAGGATGCAGCAGCACCTAGGTGATCCACTCTGGACCCCTGAGCAACGTCCTTTCCTTAACCCCCATTGCTCCCCGTGCGCTGCAAAAAATAGCTGCCCACTGCTCTCTGGACATGTTCTGATTGTTCTTCAGGGATGGGTTAAGATGCAGATAAATTTTTACAATTAAAATTCTAGGCAAAATATTCATTTTTATCGATTCAATTGTAAATATTGGAAATGAACTCATTTTTTGTATAATCATCCAATTTGATACATAAAACCTTTTTTAATTTTGAGGGAATGAGTATTCCTATATACCTGATTTGATATTAATTGCAATCTATGTTTAATGAAGAGCGTACTTTTCCACTGGGCCTATAGGTATTCAAAATTTGGTTTTATTCATGTTAAGTCAGAAACCTGATATAGGAATAAATTAACTGAAACAAGACAACAAAGCAGGAATTGGGCTTTGTGGATATGAGATTTTATGTTCTTGATCTAACATTATTATGTCTGAGATGTTTCTATCCTGGACTTAATGGGCAGCCTTGTCTAAAGGAAAAGGAATCAGAAACCCCTCTGTTCATCTTTATTCTTGCCACTGTGTAATTATATATCATTTAGATGGTTTTAATAAACTTTTGATGGAAGTCAAATTTATCTAGCGTTTTGTATAACAATCTCCAACTGAATCAGTTAAAGGCTTTTTGCCTCAAAACTCAATAATGCTGCTTCTGAATTGTGTTCTCCTATATAATCATTTATAATCAAGCTTATTATTTTGGGAAGTGTTTTTTTCTATCCTTCTTGCTAATATGTAGGCAAAAATTTTATAGTCTTGATTTAAAACACTTTCATATTTCTGGTTTGTCTATTTTCTCTAATACCACAATGTTTTGTCATATACATTTTTGGGCTGTTAATGATGGTAATGTGCTTTTCCTCCTGCATTACACAGACACTTTACAGGGGAGGACAATCTGCTGCTTATCTCTGCTGAGCTGAGCTACTTGGAGTTCTTCACTAGTATAAGAGCAAAAGAGCTCTCTGACAAGTCGCTAAGTGTATTCACTTTGATCACGAACAGCAGCTTATTAATGTCTATCTTCTACCTGATAACAGAGAGCCTTTTCACACAGGCAGGATCGTAGTGAGGTGTTTGATCCTCAGTTGTCCATGGAGATGAGGTCATTATGTGAGTGTCACTATCATGACCCCGCGGTTTTACTTCATCTGCAACTTATTTGCAGGAATTTAAGTGTATAAAAGGACACTGAGGGAAATACAGGAATAAATTGAATGTGTCTAACAGAGTTGAAGCCTTTACTTGGAAGTAAGTGTAATATCTGTAAATAATAACATTTGCATTACAGGTTTCTGCCATGGAAAATGGATTTAATGAAGGAGTCAGAAAAGGGTGTTAAGCAGATTCTGATGGTGTTACACCGGAGCGGCAGGGGAAGAGTGGTGATCATTAAAAATACCGCTTATCTAAGGGAAAATTTCCTGCTTTAAATGTTCTCGCTTTGTCTCATTCTATGCTTCGTCGAGCAGTCTTCTCTCTCTGTCTCACGTTTTTTTCTTTTTTTTACATTTAGATTCGCTGCTCATCACCTTCTATTGATCACACCTAATTTGCATCCAGTAAAAGATGAGAACTCAGATATTCTCACTCCGAAAGAGGACGATCTCAATGATTTATTCATTTCCGAATCAAAAAAAAAAAAAAAAGAAGAAGGAGAAGAAGAAGAAGAAGTGAAAGGAAGGTAGATGAGAAGGGGGAATCTTCACAGGCAGCCGGCGACTGGCGGGCTCTGAGGCTGGGCTCTTCTTCACCACACCGCCCCCAGGCACATGGTGTGCAAGTCCTCCTAATTAACAAGGTGAATCATGCTGCCGCTCTCTAATTAGCCAACATGACAATCTAATGGAAACATGCAGGCCGAGCTGGCACACTTTGTATCACCTCACAAAGACCCCCGCCACTGTCCTTCCCACACGGATTCCACAGAAATGACACCTTCCAGTTCAAATGCAAAAGCAGGGAAAAGGTGGTTCAGAGGAGCGTTTCTTTTTTTTGGAAAGGTCAGAAGGGAGACGTCAGATTCTTCTCTCCTTTAGAAACCTCTGCGTGCAAAGTTTACTGCCTAATTGAAACATGTCCTGCCTCCCTCGCACTTCTATCCCAGGCACAGGAGGCTGGCACCTCGCCACCAGCGTAGCTCTGCACACCCAATTCCCCCGTCGCTCGAGTCCCAAGGAGTTCTCCAGTGCACAAAGAGAAAAGTGAACCTACAGGCTTGTACAGCAAGTAGACGAGTCGCTATCTCCCTCTGAGGCAAAAAAAAAAATCTTTTTTTTTGTTGTTTTCCTTCTCATTACAGCACTTTGTAATATTCGAAAACACACAGGAACACCAAAGGTACTTTTAAAGCCTGCTTCTGTTTTTTTTTTTTTTTTTTCATGTAATTTGTCTTGAGGTTAAGAAAAAAACTGAAGTTTAGACTTCAGACAACAAAGCAACAAATTAAAATAGGGTTGCAGCGCATTGTGTAGTGGCCTGCGTATCTTGAGGACCTGCAAAGCAAATGTGATAATTAACATCAACATCAACCTCTCTCATGGTTTTCTGAAAGCATAACTGAAGTCCAGTTGAAATGATATTAAATAAAAGAACACCATTAAATGATAAATCTATCATGAAATTTGCCATCATGAAAACCAAACGAAAAGCATCCATCTTACGAGTTGCTGCAAATCCAGTGAAACGCCCGGCATTGTGTATTTGTGAGGCCAGAAGACAAGAACATAATAACTATGAATTGGGACACGCAGAACAGCAGGAATTCTCTTTGAAAGTCAGCACAGAGAGGGAGAGAACGTGGAGGATGGTAGCAGGCTTTTGCCCTCAGGCCTGCCTAACGGGGGGAAAGGCGCCTTTTTTTTGAGCAAAGCAGTTTGTGGAGAGCCAGAGGATGAGAGCCTATGAACTCGCAGATACAACCAGACCTAATAAAAACTGCGGGGCCGCTACATTGTCCTCTGACACACAACAGTCTCTCCTCTCTGAAAAAGGGAGGTTTTGGCTGATGGGACTTTCGATGTGGGTGGATTTTTGGTCTCTCTGTGACCTGCTCACCTGTGGAGGATGCCAGGCCAATCCAGATATGTATCTGAGCTAAAGCCTGGCTGTGTGTTTGCTTAGCCTGCATGCTGGCTGGATAAATATACAATCTGCTTTATTGTGTGGGCAATGAGGCAGAGCATGCTCAATTAAAAAAAAGAGGGGGATGTACATATGTCACATGAACATTAGTCTAATTAAATTCATAGTTTCTAACATATATGTTTACACAGTAAGAGAGGACCGATAGCTGGAGGGTTTTAATTGGAGCAATTTAAGGTTCAAAGTTGAGTAAGGGCAGATTTAATTTGGTAGAGGTTCAAGAGATTTCAAGCCATGCTGCCGTGTCAAACAGGCAAAAAAAAAAAAAGTCTCTCAATGCCTGAAGAAGAAAAAATATTTGAGGAAAATTATTCTAACTTTGCGATTCCCTTTGGAGAGCTCTCAGTTTCACACAATTCTTCTGGAAACACTCTAAGCTAGAAGAAGAGTGTTGCTGCAAGGGCATGGTAATGTGCAGGGATGGAGAGGGAGGAAGAGGAGAGGAGAGGAGAGGAGAGGAGAGGACTGCGTACTCCCTCATGCTCCCTCCCACATCATCTAAAGGTCTGCCAGTGTTTCCACCATCATTGGGCCGTGTTAACCATTTCTTAACCTTTGCATTTCCTGGAAAGCTTGCTTGAACTTTTTGCTTTCTGACAACACCCTCATCTTTTAAACCCGGCCTGCTGAAGGCGAGACGGCCGCACCGCCCCCATTCTGTCTGTAAGGTAAGGCCCATATAAGGGGTCTCAGCTGAGAGGAGTCACGGAGCTACAGGTGTTACAGGTGCTACAAGCCAAGACACAGATTCTGTTGTTACGGCTCTTCGGATTACACAGTTTCCTACCGCACATTGGTACAGCCACACACCACATCTTTCTGGTCAGTGTGTAGGCGCCTGGCTAAAGGCTCTGTGTGAAGAGTCCTGCCGAGCATCTGGGTGCATGTTACTTCCTGTGGTCTTACTCTCCTCCTGTGCATCGGCAGTCCTGCAGTATCTTTCTATGCACCGTTAAATGGGATTTATAACAAATCCTAAAAGAGAGTCATCCTGACTCAAAGGTTAAGGTGCTGGCCAAGCGCCCGCTGAATTTCCGTGGATCTCGTCCAGCCGAGGGTAGCTGATGCTCGCTACTCCTCATCACTGCCTCTGTCTAGCACGCTACTGTCAGCTATCTGATAAAGGCACGAAAAATGTCTTTACATGACAGTGATATGGTAGCAGCAGCTGTTGCACCAAAGACCTGGAAACTGCACAGCAGAAGATTCTGGAAGTTTGTATTTATGCAGCTATTATTATAAAATCTGACAGATGAATGAGAACTCTGCTAAATAGCTCACATGAGTTGCGCCACACTGTGGAAATCTCTGTGTTCCTGCCGTGAGACTGTGTGCTTTGGGAGGCGAACGGACTCAAACAGGTGCTTTTGGCCTGATTTTGGCCATCAGTAGAAGCCAATTTGTCTTCTCCCTCTCCCTTCATCCCTCTTCTCCTGTCCTCTCCCCGTTCCTCCTGTTCCTGTGTCCAGTTGCGCCTGCAGACGCGGCTGCAATGATGAATCTGTGGCTGCAGTTTGTCTGTGTGTCTGACACCGTGATGTATCTCTGCTGGCCTTAACTCCCTCTCTATCTCTCTATCTCACCACCAACCCCCTCCTTCAACCCAGCAGACTTCTTTTCCCTCCACCCCTCTGTCTTCGTCCCTCTCTCTTTCTTTGCTCTCAGTGCTTAGACCCCCCCTAACCCACCCCCCCACCAACCTCAGTGATGGAAAAGACAGAACACGGAGAGACCCACCAACAACAATAACAAACAGGAACTGAGCTCCACGATTTGCCCATTGATTTTCACTGGGGCCCATTGGTGATGGGGGCCCATTGGTGAT
>JBAJHY010000001.1:19152584-19164677 GCA_037177095.1 Craterocephalus marjoriae | reverse complement strand
TGGAAACTCAACACCTGGATCTTTGGGGGTTTTGCTTCTGTCAGGATTAGTTCCTGTCAGATTTCTTCAGTTTGTTCAGAGAGGGTGGAGTAATTTCTAGTTAGTTGGCTCCAGTTTTCTTGTTAAATTACTTGACCATGATGTTTGGGGGAACTTGTAAAGCCTTTTTAAAATTAAACTTAAAACCACTGCAGCATGTTAATTAATTTCTGCTGGCTGAGGCGGTTTCAGGAGACAAAGTCTGTCACCACATTTCTGGAGCTTCTCGCTCACTGCTTTATATGAGCTGGAACTCCCTGAAAAGCACACATTGTTCTCTCTGGTACAGCTTTGAAGATGTTCACTTGTTTCCTGCTTGCCTCACTCTTGCATGCCTTCCTTGTGTTTAATGTCACTTTCCAGAGTAAACTCTGCATTTTACAGCCAGCAGAGAGGTGGCTGCGGGACATAGCAGCTCCAGTGAAGAGAAGGCGATCGGCCTAGAGAAGAAGAACCTGCATGTTGCTGTAGATAATAACCACCCTCCCTAATCATCACAAGCACATTAAATAAAACACATGAACACACAATGCAGAGCAAATAAAACGGTGTTTGATAAAATGGTCAAGTTGACCACATTTTTTTACATCGAATATGTAAGAGAAGTCAATCAATAAAGTTTGGTAAACTTCCTGAGGTCTGCGCCTTTTTATGTCCCTTTCTAAGTTTATTGGTGTTGTTTTCAATAAAAATGTAAAGAAAGAAAGAAATGTTAGAAAATCTGAAGATATCTATGCCCTGAGGTCTTGCCATCTGTCAACACTACCATGCGCCATGGCAAAAAGGCAAATTCCCTCATAGATCACTCCATACTGTAGGACAGTTCGCTATTTGCTAAGATAATAGCAACATGGTCCGTGTTTGTGTTTCTACAAGTTGTAAAAATAGATTGTAGCCGACCGTTTTACAATACGAAGTGAATTTGCCCTTTTTCTATGGCGTATGGTAGTGACGTAATCGCTGTTGCAGGCAGTTGCAGGACAGCACAAAAAGGCTTGAAAGGACCCCGGAATAACAACAACAAAGAAAGTACAGGCTGTATACAGGTCACGGAGGTATCCGACTAGCATTTGCTAACGCATTGGTAAAGCCAAGGAGTTTTGTGGCAGATAATGCCTTATTTAGTGGGCGAGCACTGATTGCCCGATTGCTCCCGTTATATGGATTTATGCTGATCCCGTGTTCACAAACATTATCTGGAGTTCGAGTTGCACCACAACTGTCTGGGTGAGTAAATGATCATATAGAAAGCTACAACATAGGTACAGGTTGAAAAATACCGAAGTTCTCCTTTAACAGTCATGATTGTTTCTGAACCATCTTACACCCGGCTGGCCAGTTCTCTGTACTAAGCTTCTTGTCCATCACTGATACTCCCCAACTGCAGAGTAATCAGAGTATTTCTGCAGATGACACGACTCTGAGCTAAATGTCATAGGTGTACAGTGTGAAGAGAAATGGTGAGAGGACAGTTCCTTGTGGTGCTCCTGCAGTACTGAAGAGTACAAGATAAACCACTTTTCAAGTAGTTTATGTCATAATGGGAGGTTGTTTCCTGACCCACATGCATAATCACACACGATCTAGGTGAGTAAAAAGGGTTTTATTTACACAAGGAGAAAATAGTGCATCTAGTGGCGGTCCATAGTTGTCCAGTTTGGGTTTCGTCTGAAAGGAGAGGTGGGTTAGCAGGAATCAAGAACCAATTGGGGAAGCTGCCAAACTGGCCTTACTGTAATCCAGGAAGAGGTCCAGTCTTGGAGGTAGGTGATACTAGTAGTTGTTCTGAGCGTTTGTACAGGCTGGTCAGTAGTTGAGGAGCGGGCAGGCAGGTGAGAAGCTGGAGATGGCTTTGCATGAGCGAGGCAAGGAATCCACAGAAAAATGGTCGACACTGGGAAAAACCTGAGACGAAGAAGAACAAACAACTGAGCACAAAAAATATAAAATAAAGTAATGGAAACAGTCGTCTGACAGCACCTAAATATACATAAGCAATAGGAATAATTTGCCTTGTTATATTCTGCGCCAACACATTCTTTCTAAAAAATAAAGTTTTTAAAAAATAAAATTTAAACAGAAATAGATTATGGATGTTGTAGAGTTTCAAACAGTGTACAAAGCAAGACAACATCCAAATTAAAAAATAAAAGTTAGACCTCTTTCTGAAAATGGAAAAAACGGGAAAAGTGCTTTTCCATATGGGAGAGCAGAGTGACCTGGAAGTTTTTTTGTCCTCCAAACTTTATGGAATTAATATAATTACAAGCGCAATCGCAACAAAACAAAAGGGATAAAATATAATTTTTCTTAAATGTTAAGTACTTTTCTTCCTCTTAGACATCTCCAGAAGCTGCTTCCACATAGGCCTACTATGCTGACAAAACTTTCAACCTAAGAAAAAAAGAAGAAAATAAAAGCAAGCGCTCCGGGCCGTGTTTCCCAATAACGATTAATCTTTACAATAGCGTGTGTTTCCTAAACATGCTCATCGAGACAACGTGGGTCCGATCATCTTAAGGTAGCTTCAACTTTCATCAGGCCGAAATAAAGTCACCTGTTTTATGTAATGAAAAAACTATTTTGTGAGCTGAGTGGGGGCAGACGAAATATATATTGTATTTAGCACTATTATTTGTGGCGTGTTGCCAATATTCATGATAAGTTAGTCACCCGGTGCCAATTACCACTGACTGAAAGGACAGCATGGCGCGGCTATAAATAGGTGAAAGGGTGTCTCTGGAACAACAATGGAGACAAGGAAAAAAGGCCGAGGTGGAGGCCAATAGCCAGTTCCGGGGTGACACACCACTAAATGTAAGATGCAGTGTGGGAGGCCATATGCTGCGACCAACCTGGCAGTGCTGCTGGCATGGAGCCCGTGGAAGTAACGTCCGTGAAGTGAGCTTTCATACTTTTTGATACTCGAGTCTTTCTTTTTCAAATTATTGAATAAGTGTATATTGTTTTTATTAGTTGGCTGTCAGTTGTCATGTAGGAGATAAACAAACATAAATGACCTAATTATGTTAAGCTTTTATTTTGAAGGGTAGTCTAACCGGAAGTATCGCAGTGCTTTAAACACGCATTTTTCGTACTTCCGTCGTGATTTCTCGGAGCTAAAAAGCAGCGTGGTGTAAAAAAGAAAAAAGCCATAGAAGTCGGTGGGCTTTCCGCGGGGTTCCACGTGCATCATGGCCGGCCTACAGCTGCTCAGAGTGCTCGTTAACGAGCGTCTGTCCGCCGCCGCGGAGGAGATCTTCGAGGCGGTGAAGAGGACCATCGCGGACTACGAGGCGGAGATCCAGACGTCCAGGCGGGAGATCTGCCGGCAGCGCAGGTTGCTGAACAAAGTGTCCGGAGATGGAGCAGAGTCCGACGGCCAAGGAGGTAACGAGCTGCCCCTGTCCGCAGAACGGTGCGGCTCCGACTATTTCCTGAAAATCCTGCTTAGATTTAAATAATAAATAAGCCGATAAAATAACCCAAAGTCAAAACTTTCTTTTTAAATTCCAGATGTTTTAGCCAAGGGCTTCCGGTTCCTCACAAGTGTGAAAGACCCAAAACTTCAATTAAAACAAATGAATTCACTATTTTCCTTTTTTTTATTTTACTAAGTCCTTTGAGATGTGCTTTGATATAGTGTAAATATGATTACAAGTTCTACGTCTACATTGCACATGATCCGTGTGATTCACCAATCAGCTTAGTCAGAAGTTTTAATATTACATTTATTAGGACATTTAGCAATGTGTTGTTTTTTTGTTGTTTTGTGGATTTTTAGTCAATAACTTTAATTCGAAAAAACACGAATTTCAAATAGCTAGTTTTATTTCACTTAAACTGACAGTGATCCTTTTTATTAATTTGAACATTTATGTTTGATGTTAAAAATCTTATGTCATTTTTTTCTTTTGTTCGGCTCAGTTACAAGATTAAAGGTGCATTATTTTTAAAACATAAAGGTCACTAAAAGAAAAATCTGAATGAATGAGTTAGAATATGTTCCCTCCCCCCACAGTTGTCAAAGCAGATAAATTTAACATAATAATAAAATGAAGTTAAAACAGTTTTCTGCATTTATTTGAAAAAATATCAATCTTAAAGTTGTGAAATAAAAACTCTAGATTAATTTTTTTTTTAATTCCTCTTTCCCCACCCCTATTAGACACTGCGCTGTGATTGGCCGGTTAGAGACTTTGTACACAGGAAGTTGAAGAGGTGGTTGTTTTACCCATAGATACACATATTAGGCTGGATAATTCAGTGTTTTTAATGTTTGAAATAAAACAGAATTTAACATAAGTTACCACAGACACAACGTCAGAAATGCATGAATACGTTTCTTTTTTATTGAGTTTGAAGTTACATTTCATGGTGACCAGATGGCGCTGTGCTACTTTGTTCTGGAAGTTTTAAAAGATCAATTCTTCTCAAGGAGTAATTTTTGTCCTGCAGACCAACCCCAGGTGATCCTGTCGGTCTGGAGGGATGAGGACTTCATCGTGGATCAGGACCCGGAGTCCAGTCTGGATCCGGATCCACGGACCGGCACAGAGCACCAGAAAGAGCCGGTCCCAGCGGTCCTCTTCATCCCTCAAAAAGGGAGCGATGGCGGGCGTCTGCGCTCCGGTTGCGATAGAGGAGATTCGCTACCGAGCGTGTCGGCTGAGCCGGACCACGGCGAGGAAGTCCTCGGCGCCAACGATGATGACGACGACGAGGAGTGGAGGGCCGGCTCAGAGTCTCTCACCGACGACGGTAGCGTGAAGAACAATGGGAAGAAGAAGAAGAAGAAGAGGGGGCGCCGTTTAAATCGGACCCCGAATAGGAAGTCCCTCATCTGCTGCAAAGTCTGCGGAAAAGGTTTCCATGCTAACGGGCCGCTGGTCAACCACATGGAGGTCCACCCCAAAGACGTCTGCGGCGTGTGCGGCGAGCGCTTCGACGGCGAGGCCGACTTCGAGGCCCACGTGAAAACCCACGTGAAGGCCGGGGTGTGCGGCGTGTGCGGGAAGTGCTTCGCGGGGTCCCGGTCTCTGGAGAACCACATGAGGATCCACACGGGGGAGAAGCCGTTCCAGTGCAGCGTCTGCTCCAAGTCCTTCAACTGCCGGAACAACATGACGCGGCACGCCCTGATCCACAGCCGACAGCGTCCGTACGCCTGCACCGTCTGCGACAAGGCCTTCGCCGACCCCTCCACCCTGAAGCGCCACCTGACGCTCCACGTCGGCGAGACAGACGAGACGTCACAGACAGAAAATGGTAACGATACGCTTTCCTCCCTTCACGTTTTTGTTTTGTTTGTTTGGGCTGCTGATTCGGTTTAAATTGCAATTCTTGCTGTTCTTTGACATTGCTGATTTAAATCAGCAATTTCTATGTTATTGCAGTTTTCTGTGAGCTGCATTGCAATTCTGACTTTTGCTGATTTTCATGATTTTTAAGTTGCAATTCTTGCATATTTTCAATGTTTTAATATTTACATTGCATTTTAGTGATTCTTCAATATTGGTAACATTTTCTTTTAAGTAAATTGATTATTTTTTCATTTATGATCATTTTCTTATGCAATATCTTGTGATATTTCCATTTTATGTGATTTCATTTGTGATTCTTTGATTTTGCAGATTTTTGTGATTTCATTTGAAATGTATTTTTAAAGGATTTTAGACATTTTATTGCAATTTTTTTTGTACTAATTATTTTTGGGAAACAGCAGCCAGAACCATTCTGCTCATAAAATACCCAACATGACAAGAATAAAATGGAGGGTACAATAATTTTTTCCAAAATCATAATTTTTTTCAGAAAAAATTATCAAAATGCTATCTAAAAAAATTCGATTTTTTTTACAAAGGAATTTATTAAAAATTGATCAGCAAAAAACTGCAAAATGTATGCGATTTTTAAATTTTTTTTTTCGTCAACCCCCTAGAAAACTCTGACGAGAAGAAAAATCTCCAGGTCAACTGCAAGGTGTGCGGCGAGTTGTTCCCCTCCACCGTTTCCTTGGTGAACCACGCCAGGCATCACGACGGCGACATCTGTGGCATCTGTGGGACGCCCTTAGACTCTGATGAAACCATGAAAGCTCACATGAAAACGCATGAGAGCGGTAACGTGTGTGATGTGTGCGGGAAGCAGTGCGACAGCCGGAGAGGCCTGGAGACGCACATGAGGATCCACACTGGGGAGAAACCTTACCCATGCAGCGTCTGCGGGAAGGCCTTCAGCATCCTGTTCAACATGAAACGCCACCTCCGCATCCACACCGGGGAGAGACCGTACAGCTGTGTCGTCTGTGACAAGTCCTTCAACGACCTCTCCACGCTGAAGCGCCACGTCGGGGTTCACAGCCAGGAGCCCAACGCCACCGGTCGAAGGAGAAGGACAGGGAAAAGATCCAAAGTTATCTGTGAAGTCTGCGGCGAGTCGTTCCACTCCATCGTCACGCTGGTGAACCACGCCAGGCATCATAACGCCAACGTCTGCGGCGTGTGCGGCATGCGCTTCGACTTGGACGAGGAGCTCAAAGCTCACCTGAAGACACACAAGAAGGGGAAGCTGTGCGACGTGTGCGGGAAGTGCTTCAACGGCCAGAAGACTCTGGAGATGCACGCCAGGATCCACACCGGGGAGAAACCGTACCCATGCAGCGTCTGCGGGAAGGCCTTCAGCTTCCAGAGCAACATGACACGCCACCTCCGCATCCACACCGGGGAGAAACCGTTCCGCTGCAACATGTGCGACCGCAGCTTCAGCGACCAGACGGGCCTGAAGCGCCACGGCGCCGTGCACGCCGCAATCAAACCATACCGCTGCCAGGTGTGCGGCACCAGCTTCCACAGGAAAACGTACATGAAGCTGCACATGAAGATGCATGGCCAGCAAGCGTAGCAGAGCCGGTTCCTGCTGACGATGTAATCAGATTACTTCTGGTTGCAGCAGGGATACCTGGAGCAACATGGCCGTTTCGTAGTTGATCGCTGGCCAATCAGAGGGCAGGAAAATGGCAGCTTCCAGCCAATCTGAAGCACAGAGAAAGAGAGGCGCAATCCCACTCTGCCTGCTACACACTCCTCCTTTGTTATGAAGTGTGACTCGAGTTGCTGTTACACTTGTTCTGCTCCAGTACTCCCATTACTACCATTTGATATTTGCGATCGAACTTTTGAATAAAAGCTGATAATTGCGTTCATATAACATCAAATGTCAGCATTAAGAAACATTGGCTAGTTTCATTTTATCTTCCTTCATCTGGTGATTTTTGTTATTTTTTTGTCAGTGTGACAAACATGCAGGCCACATGTAGAACCCTTGTGTTAACATCGTTTCCTCCGCTTAGCCGTTGAACCGGCTCGAAAGTCTGAATAGATCCAGACTCGCTATCTGAGGGCTGATCGCTCCACTCTCCCTCCTCACTACGTCGTTTGAGACAACCCTTACTATGGCGGAGCTTCTGTGAGAACGTGCAATGCAACAAGTTTGATGGAGTTAATATTATTTTAGTACCAATGTAGAAAAAGGTGCTGAGACTGCTGGTATTGAAATTTGAACTACAGTAGGGCTGACTATTCATGTTTCCATTTCTTCTCATTTAAATTATTTTAACAGTCTTCTTAGTTCTTTTAACAAATCTGGTTTAAATCCCCTCCAGACTGTGCAAAATGCTGCAGCAAGACTTTTACCAGTACCCACAGAAGGTCACACATCGGTCCTGTTGTAGCTTCGCTTCATTGGTTGCCAGTACATTTTTAGATTTTCAGATCCATACACGGTGATGCTCACCACAATATGTCACACCTGCTGAAACCACATCCCTCTTCCCGTGTTCTTAGGTCAGGTCAGAGGTAACTGGAATTCTCTCCCGCTGTCTTTACGCTGTACAGACTCTACTCACTCCTTTAAAAAAGCAGCTAAAATGCATTTTATACACACAAGCTTTTTACAACCTTGGCGATTTTTCTTATTGTAGGTTTTTTATTATGGTTTTGGTTTTGTTTGCTGGGAAGCACTTTGTGGTTTTTAATGGTGACAAGTGGTGTATGAATAAATGTTGCTTATTTACAAGCTAGTGTTTACTGCTGTGGCACTAAGGCTCATTGCTAACATAGATGCTAATGTTAAGCTCAGATATTACAGTGACTAATCTCTCCAGATGTGTTTTAAGGTGGATGTTGTGGTTCCATTATCATGTATGTTGATACCACAGACAGTCCAGTTTCCTGCTTTTGCATTTGTTCCTTTGAATAAGTGTGTAAGACCCAAAAGTCACAGCCACAGATGTGTTCACCTGCATCCTTCCTTCATCAGATAAAGATGAAGTGAGAAAGATTAACACAAAATGTGTGTTTTTTCAGACCCAGACACAGAAGAATAAACGGACATAGTATTTCTCTGTGTTGTAAAATAAGCAGCGTTGAAGGCAGAGACACGACGAGAGGACAGAAGAGAAGAAAACAGTGTTACACTGGTGCAGGAAGACGGAGCGGGCGAAGATGGATGGAAAAGAAAACTGCTGCTGAAAGACAAGATAATTTTTCTCATTTTTCAGTAGGTGGCCAGACAGACAGAGGGAGGGGTGTGAAGAGGTGGAGCGTGACAGACTGACAGAGAGGAAGAGGAAGACAGCAGGAGATAAGAAAGAATGTCAGTGAAGGAGGAACAGGAAGATGAGGACAGGTGAGGGTACACTAGGACATGTTATGCACCGTTACGCTGTCTGAGCAGCATAACATGGGTAAGTGTGAAAGAGTGTGTGTGTCTGCAAGTCTGTGAAAGAAAAAAAGAGGGAGAAGGAACAGGTGTGGAGGTGTTCAAACTTTCAAGAGCATTTTTGCATATTCATAAAATCAAAAAATAAAGATTTGGTTTGGTTCACAAACAAGAATGTCGCAAATCCAACAACTTAAAGTAGATAAAGTGTATATTTTAGCCACTTTACTGAGGGATTTACCAGAGTTTTACAGTTACGTATGCTGGCATGACCCACACTGACCACAATCCGACAACTTGACAGTGTATTTCATAGTTGTGTCTGCAGTGGTACGATCCCACCGACACACCACAGCATCAGCTCCATCATTCCACCCCTGATCCACAAGATCCAAATTTTCTTTTTTATTTTGAATCACAACAATGCAAGATATTAAAAGATGGATAAAAGTGCAGGAGAGGCGGAAAGCGAAAAAAGGCTTTTTTTGAAGCCTCCACCAAAGTTGAAGCCTCCAACTCTAAGCATCGTTTCATGGCAATACCCTCACAGTGAAAGTCATTAAATTATTACAGTGGTATGAAGAAAAAAACGATAAAGAATGCTGCCACAGGAAACCATTTTAACTTGACTCATCTATTATTCTGTTAGCCAACTTTGTAAACAGTTTCTTTGTTTTGTCAAAGAAAAACAATATCATAGAAAGCTTCGATCCACAGCAAACAACGTGCAATTTCTGTGTGTCTGACCTCTTCTTGGGACTGGCATCGCTGACAGCGGCATGTAAAATGGTACTGCTCTTCCAGCTGCTTCTGTCGATCTCCAGTCAGCGACAATGTCTCAATGTAACTTATAGTTAACTGGACAGACAGGATAAGACATCAGAAGTAACATGAGAGTATTTCCTTACAGTTTAGTTATTGCATGTTGTGTATATACTGGCACAGTGTAGTTCATATTTACAGATTTATAAAACAAAGCAGAGTTTGAGTAAAAACTGAGTGTAAAGGAAATTATTCAGTAGCAGCTATGTGTGTGGGTGTTTAAGTGTGGTTTAGCCCAGATGGCTTGGTTGCATCTCATTACATACAGTCACAATGCATCTCATTACATAAAGTCACAAGGGATGATGAAGGACGATGGAAAAACGGAGAAACCACTGCAAAGTTAGGAGCTGTCATTCTGCATGTGTTAATGTGATATTTCACTTGGCTACAGGCTTTAATAATCATCTAATGCCATTAAGTTTACTGTTCATCCATCAAAATATATTATTTCTCGTACAAAACAATTCAGTTTATTACAGAAAATGGCTATAGCTGTCAGATTATTTATCATTAAAATTGCTGTGGTCATTGTCTGCACCTAGAACAACAGCAAATAAAGAAGATTTAATAAATATTGTTCATAAAGAGCGTAGTTAGTGTTAGAGTCTATAAAAACAGCCTCATGTTCCACGTTGTTAATCCTGTAGAGATGCAGAGTGCAGTTTCTTCCTCATACCTCATGTTCAGGGTCGATATCCTTGACAGCTCGGAGCTGCAGTTTTGTTCCCTCAAACACCATCACGCAGTTTGGCCTACAATCGTGGTTTAACAGCGATAAACTGAGAGCAGGGAAGGAGTAGGAAGGAGAGAGAGGAGAGGACCGGAGGGTGGCAGGAAGAAGAGTAAAGGTAAAAAAGAACAAAAAAACAAGGGAGAGATCAGTGAGGAGGAGAGGCAAAGAAAAAAGGAGAAAAGACAGTTGCTTTGAGGTGAATAACACCGATTATGTCATAATGCCACATTCTACTGGGGAAAATCTGCTCCAGACATTCATGTAGATGTTACTTAGCAGCCTGTTCAAAGGAGCTATACCTGATATTAAGTCAGGCTGTTTTAGTTAGCGAAAGCAGGTAGTTTTTAGCTTTGGCGTGACGCTCTCTCTGCCAACGGGGTTAACTTCCATAACTTCAAGATTCCTAGGGGAATGCTCTCATTGTCTGGAAGTCACAAAAGGTAACCCCATTGGCAGAGAAAGAGCATCACGCCAAAGCTAAAAATTAGCCACTTTCGCTAACTAAAATGGCCTAGACTCATACATATGCGCAATCAATAATTCAGTCATTCATTTTTATGGACTTCCCCCTTTTACCACATAATATACCGTGTAGAGACCATTTTACTTAGAAAGATTAAAGTAATATCAGGCATAGCTCCTTTAATGTACCAGCTGCAGCCTCATGTGTTTGCAGTGCAGTTAGGGGATTAAGTATAACCTGACTGCACCATAATACCAATCCTTCCCATTTAAGACAGAGCAGCTCTCTGAAAAAATAATGAATCGCTTTCTCTGACTCTGTCTTTTGCCTTTTTGAGAAAGTTTAGGGTACCAAGTATCTTCTGATTTTGCCATTTCCATCAACTTTTCAACTGTAAAACTTAAAAAATCCGCCAAACATCTGTATTACTGATGATTAATGATGATGAGTTTGTTGCTGCAACCGGACAATCTGAAATAAGATGGTGTCCACCGATGGCAGTGCAGACTTTTAACTGCTGTATTCTGGCTGTGCTGCGTTTGTCATGGTGAGAAAAGGCAGTAACTTGGCCATCAGCCAAATGACTATTTCTGTATCAGTGCATCCCTACAGTAGTCGCTAATTATATATTCTTTTAATAAGAAGGCCGATGTCACCAAAGCGAGGGTTTAATAAAACCCTACAGACACAAATTTTAAGGGCTGTTCAACATTATTTTATTATTTATCATACTGCCAGAGATTGTAAGGAGTGATGTGTCCCCCACCAACACGGCTGGGGAGAGAGGCAAGCCTGCTTTAATCTTAGGTGTATTAGTATAACTTACACCTGATCATGCTTGACCTCATGAGTAATAATGTGCTGCACTAATGCAGCCTTGCCTCAGTGTATTGCAAACACACACATTAAAACACTTTCAGTTCTGCCTCCAAAGTGATTATAAAGACGAATCAACATTTTTCTTTCGGAGGGGTGGAGTATCACAGACGTATTTGTCATCTTAAATGTGGTTTCACTTCATTGTAAAAGTCAATAACCAAAACCTTAACACTCAAGAGAATGGCTGTGATCATAATTTTACTCATCTCCAAGTCTGGTGGTGAGCATGTTTTCCATGATAAGGATAATAATGACTTCCCACCTACAGAAAATGATATTTAATGCTACAGTACTGCATGCATGGCTGGCAAAAAACAAGAGGTTTGTGTGTCTTTACAGCCCCCTCCATTACCGCAGCTATCTTTGATCTTCTTCAACAAAACAATGGGCCATGAGAGAAAAAAAAATGTTTGTTCAGTAGGTGGGAAGTCAT
>JBAJHY010000001.1:18678917-18690591 GCA_037177095.1 Craterocephalus marjoriae | reverse complement strand
CATACACTGATACCATACACAGGTATTACCTCCTCTGTACACACGCAGACACACACACGCACACACACACACACACCTCTATAGTGCAATGAGGTCTTGGCCATTAAGACTTTATAGCTCAGCCTACTTGGGAAAAACAACATTAAGAGGTCAGGAATTTTTTTTTTTCTTCAACCGTCCAGTTTGAGTTGATGCAGCATTCGTTTCACTGAAAACATGCAGCCGTTTGAATTCATGCCAACAAACGACTGTTTCGCTTGATTTCTATTTTTCCTCCCGCTTCGTTTTCCTTTTTTTGTTTGTGCTCTGACGTTGACGTTTCCTTGCTTGCCCTGCCCATAGCGTCGCCCTGTGTATGGCAACCTTCAGCGGTCGGAGGCCAGTATGGCCCAACAGAATCCATGTTGGATCGATCTGCAGTCACTACTGGAGTCTTCAGTTCCCTGTTGTCTGCTAAGAACCAGCTCAGCCAACATTGGCTCTGTCAGTGCTGCAGAGTTAAAGATGTTCAGCCGCTGTAGCAGTTTTTTTTTTCTTTTAGTAGTCTTGTCAGAAAAACTCCACTTAAGATTCCTGGAATGATTTCTTACGAATAAAGCCGACTACAGCAGGACAGGGGCTCCTCGCGCTGCTACAGCTCTACACACTACTCTGCAGCACTGCGCAGAACAATATTCAACATCCATGACAGATTTTACATAGCATCGTAAAACCACAGCACATTACAGTACTACAACAACACTTGGAAAGTTCTCAGCACTTTGCTCATTCAGTCGGTACGCCACCGTTGACTTCCAAGTCAATGCTCCTGCTTTATCAGGAGAGAAGAGTTCATCCTGTTATGAGCTGTAAATCTTTCAGTGCTGCGGAAAACATGAAACAAGCTCTTCATCGGTTCGCCGGCAGTCTTTTGTAGCCGTGAATTCTCAGCCAGCACTGTTTCTGTACAAGTCCGTGTGAGCGCTCACAGTCCTCTGGTGCTTCATCCCGCAGCACTGAGTCAGACAAAAAGACCTCCGTTCATCCAACGGCGAAATATCCAGAAATCACCCGTAGTACTACTGTAGTACTCAGTCCTTGCCAAGTTGATGCTGACTGGCTCGTCAGCACCTCGGCTCAAAGTCCTCTGAGAAGTCCCAGGGAACAGCAGCAAAACAGCAGGAGTAAAACCCCCCGGAAACAAGCTGAGCTCTACTGCTCAGGGTTGGTGCGTACAGATCGCCATCGGCCACAGGAAACCAGTATTATACCTGGAAGGCATAATGGAAGGAAGCCAACGATTAGTATGTTTTCCTGCAAACCATGTTTTTTCCCCACGTGCTCAAAAATCTGCACTCACCTCTGTAGCAATGATACATTCATCTTTCTGGTCTGATATCACATAGACAGAGTGGTATTTGGTATCAGTGGTACCCGGGTACCGACTGTCACTGGGACTGTGGTACTCAGTATCAGACTGGTATTTGAGCTCGCTGGCTGCGTGACAGTTTAAATCTGTGGATGACTGGTTTTTCACTTCGCTGCAGCTTGGCGACTCTGCCGCTTGCTCCTTTTCTGATGCGTCACTGCAGGGTAAAAAAAACCAAAAAGGTTCAGAAAAGCTTCCCTCATACAAAAGCTTTATGGAACACAGATTTCTAATGTTTATTTTTACTTAATAACATGCTGGTTTGTGAGAATCGGAGGGATTGTTAAAGGCGCGTACCTGTTTTGTCTCTTCTGGATTCCTTCCTCTGTGCTGGACTCATCCAACGCTTCACATTTGGCCTCTGGCTCACTGGACTCCTCCTCTTTGCAGAGTGACAGGTCCTCGGGCCGCAGCTCGTGGACCAGGTTGTACTCCACACTGGGGTAGCGAGTCTTAAAGCCATTCTTCTCCGATCCGTTGAGCCCCCCGATTCCACTCAGACCACCAACAGACCCGGCGAGCTCAGAGTGGTAATCTGCCTTCTTGTTGGTGTTTTTAATGGATGTTGTCATCACCGAGCACAGCTCCTTGTCGCTACGCAGACAGTTATTGGTGGTTGTGAGGTTATTCATGGTCTCATGGCTGTCGCTGTGGACGCTGTCGCTGTGGTGACTGAGTCGGTCCTGCAGTTTCACCCGGATGTACACCACCAGCACGGAGCAGCCGATCAGGATCAAAAGAACGAGGAAGACACCGGCGCACACCGCCGTCCAAGGGAATCCACTCTCATCACCGCCGTCGTCTTCAGTATTTCCACTTTCTGAGGAAGAATATCGACGGTCTGGTCCTTCCACTACCGGCTGGGAACCGCGGGGAACCTTCGGTAAAAGGAACTGGCAGTTATGGCCGCCGTAGCCGGGCACACAGGCGCACACGTAGCGGCCGCCGCGCTCGTGGCAGGTGGCTCCGTTGTGGCATGGATTATGATGACAGCGAGAGATGGGGGAGCTGCAGTTTTTGCCGGTGTAGCCTGTGGATGAAGTTTACAGGGTAAGAGTCTGGAAAACTAGCACACAACTTCATAAAACGACAATTTAGACAGGTTTGTTTATTGCTGTCATACCTGGGGGGCAAGTACAGGTGTAGCCGGTCACTTCCTCCTGGCATGTGGCGCCATTCTGACAAGGAAAGGACTGGCAGTATCCAGAAAAGGTGCTGCTGACCTCACAGTTAGGACCTGAAAATCCCTCAGGACACTGACAGAGGTAAGAGTTCACCAGATCCACACAATCTGCACCTGCAGACATCGAGATTGAGACAAAGACAAGGGATTAGTGTCATCTAGAGCTTGGCAATATATCGTGAATTTCAGATACATCAAGACTTGTAGAATAGAAGGGGAATATCGTTTAGTCGAGTTAGCTTGTTTTGAGTTAAAAATATCTCTTTTTTTTAATTTTGCTTAACTGTATCCTTGTTATGGTCATTGAAATTTAAAAAAATAATAATTTTAGTACACATATACTTTTATTTCAGTAAAATGTCTTAATGCACATGTGCTTCTGATCCTTAACAAAATTGCATTTAGCGCTCGAGGCCGTAAATTTGTTTATTTGACCAAAAAAATTTACATTGAGATATATATCGTATATCATGATTAAGGAAAATATAATAGAGATATGAAAAGTTTCCCATCTCGCCCAGCCCTAATTTCATAGTACTTTACTTTTAGCTTCAGATTGAAGCACAGAGCACAACATACCATGCAAACAGGGGTTGGAGGAGCAGTGGTCGATTTTCTTCTCACAGTTGAAGCCGGCGTATCCCATCGGACACTGACAGAAGTAGCCTCCCTCAGGGTTGTCCACACAGCGGCCATCATTAAAGCAGGGGCCATCTGCGCAGGTATTGGCACTTAACTCACAGTTGTTGCCATAAAAACCAGGTGGGCAGGTGCACTTGTAGCCACTGTCGCCATCCTAAACGGGAAACATTGCAAACTGTGTTTACACACTAGCTTGTGGCCATGCTCACACTTAGATGCAGATTTTCCTTTGAGGAGACACTCACGGCGCAGCTGCCTCCATTGCGACAGGGATTCCCAGAACATTCGCTGACTTGGATCTCACAGCTGGCACCCGTGAACCCAGGCGGGCAGGAGCAGGTGTAGCTGCCCTGACCGGTGTTGGTGCAGGTGGCTCCGTTAAGACACGGTTTGTGGTGCGTACAGTAGTTCAAATCTGGAAACAGCAAGCGTACGAATAATTAGCAAAAGAGACTAAAAGTGAATCAAAGAGGCGATTACGTGTTTACGAGGATGCGACCTCGTAGTAAAGCCGAGAGCAAACAAACTCACCCTGGTTGCAGAAGAGCCCGCCCCATCCCTCCTGGCAGTTGCACTGCCAAGGTTGTTGGCAGGTGCCGTGGAGGCAGCCCGGGTAACGGATGCAGTCGTCACAGTAACGCCCGCTGAAGCCAACGCGACACCTGGGAACACAGGATTCAGTTAATGACTGAGAAAAGGGGAGCGATATTCAGGGAAACTTTACCAAACTGTTATTTTTATGTCAGAAATATAAAGGAAGGTTTGGGACGTACTTGCACTCTCCTGGTTTATCACAGAAGCCGTGTTCCTCGTCACATCCAGGGAGGCAGATGGCTGCAGGGGGAGAACAGAAAGTGTGATGTGAATCAGGTGAAGATCAGCGTTTGCTCCGTCTTTTCTTTGCCGTCTGCTCGCCTGCCTGTCTGCTTTGTTCACCTGGCTTCACGTCTGATTGGGGATTTTACGGCATCGGCCACACATGTATTGCGTTTCATCTGCTCAGCCTATCATGGGTCATGTTTGACCATCTGAGGGCTCGTGTCTTCAGTGCCACAAAAGTTACAGAAATGTTTGGCTCCCAGTTGGAGCAGCCAAACTGGGAGCTGTGGCAGTTTTTGGTCAGTGAACAGGAGGAGCAGCCAACAAGCTCCCTCTTTTAACATGGTTGCTCTTCAACACAAAAGCATCCCACACAAAGCCTCCTTTCTCCCCTCGACTGTGGGTCAGAAGTTTTTTCTCACCCCTTGCCCCTCTCCTCCTCCTTTTCCTCCCTTCCTCTCCCATCCACCTATCTCCTCCCCTTCTCCTCATCTCTTCGTCTTCCTCCTCTCCTCTCTTATACTCTCCTCTCCCTCCTCATCCCCCTCCTCCTTGTCCTCCTCCTCCTCCTCTCCCCCCCAGGGCCAGCTGGTCTGTGTGGAGCTAACCACCAGACAGCTGCTCCATTGTCTCCTCTC
The DNA here is from genome assembly GCA_037177095.1 of Craterocephalus marjoriae. NCBI lineage: Eukaryota > Metazoa > Chordata > Actinopteri > Atheriniformes > Atherinidae > Craterocephalus > Craterocephalus marjoriae. The sequence goes on along the minus strand of JBAJHY010000001.1, from coordinate 18,685,901 downwards.
ACTGAGCAGCTGCCCCCTCCACAACAATACACAACCGCGCTCGGCCAATCACCAGCCCGGGCCGTAACAATGCAGGACCCCCGCTTGGCCAATCGGGGAGGAGGTTTGGGGCAGGGAGGCCCCAGTGGTCTAATGGAAGGCACGCGGCGTGTGAATTACTGAGGAGCCACTGCGGCTCTGGTGCTATGGGATAACTAACTGACGCCTGTTGCACACGGGCCTCGCATTATGAGGTGGAAAAAGTCTCCAACAATAAAGAGAGGCAAATGACTGTTGGGGAAATTAACTTGGGGAAAGTAGTTTTATCAACTGTGCAAAAGCTGAAAACCCTGTTAAGTGGGCGCCTCTTTAGGTTTTGATTATCAAATGATGATTTCTCTAGAATGGAACTGATTTGCACCTCAGCCAAATCTAATGTAAACATGTATTATTATTACATTAGGAAGTGTTTGGAGATTGGGTGGCTTGTGTAAACATCAGCACCCGCTGCTAATGACTGTCTCTCCTTCACTTTATTGACCGCACAATCAGCTGTCAGCAGAATGAAAAATGTAACTGCTGGGTTACCAGGAAGGTCTTTTTTTTTCTGTCTCTGATTTCTGGCTTTTCCCCATCCTTGTATATTTGATGATGGTGTTGGATTAAGAAGCAAACCAACTCACGCTCAGTGCAGTACTGGCCCTTCCAGCCAGAGTTGCATATGATCTCTCCGCGCTCGCCGCAGGTGAAGTGTCCAAAAGCATCGTCTCTGGGCCGGCAGAAGACGGAGCAGCCGTCGCCGTAGTAGTGCTCGTCGCACAGGAAGCGGTAGGAGTAGCGCAGCTCTGTCCTGCCGGCTGTCTGCATGTCCTTGGACCATTCTTCCCCCACGGCAAGATGGCGCTGAGTGGTGATCCGGCTGATCAAACGCTCCGGGTTGTCTGCACAAGTGAATCACAGTTTGTTATCAGTCATGGTTTTGATTGGCTTTCTTTTGCTGCTTTATGTTTTAAAAGTGTCACTGTCATAAATCGCTACATCAATTCTCTTGTGGACTGTTTAACAAACATAAAAAAAGAGTGCTGTCCAGCTGAATTTTAATTGTCTTCACCTCTCACACAGGTTCTCCCTCTGTGCTGCATTCTTAATGTTATGAGAGATGAAAGCAAGACACTGAGATGCTCATTATCACACAAGTAAATCATGGTGTGAAAATGTGATATTAACTAAACAAAATCAGACAATGGCTGCTGCTTTAAAGCGTTCTGCACATGATCAGTAAAACACTGGCCTGGCTATTAGCACCCTTTCTCCATTGAAGCTTAATCATCTAAAGAAAACTTAAACTCCATTTATCTTTAAAGGAATATATGATGTGTTGGCATTTTGTTAGTAAGATGCCCAAAAAGAAAATATAACAAATGAATCAAGGTGTGTCCTGAGGAGCACTAAAAAGAAAAAAAGGGCCTCTTTGAGAAAACAGGGTCACCATTAGCCTTAATGTCTGTCTGGGTTTCTGCTGCCTGCTTTGGATGTCACCCACCTGTTGTCAGGTCGTCCAGGGAGTCAGTGTGTAAAGCTTCAATGATCAGTGAAAACGTCCCCTGAGGAGAGATTGAGAGAGTCAACAGCTGCTCAGCCTGAAGGCCTCCCTGCCTTAGCAGATCAGCACAAGGCCATTAGGAGGCCTCGCAATAAACTTCACAGCCTAATTCCCCTGTTGATTAGGGGCCTAATAAGGCCCGCTACCTGCTCTCTTTTCACACCCCTGCTGCTATCACACTCTGACACGGCCGTAAAACCAAAACGAGGCGGAATTTCACGCTGCGCTGCCAATGATGTGCCAACTCAGAGGATGTTATATTTCCCACCACTGCTGGTCAGAGGAGGGAATCGTTTGGTGCCCCCCTCCCCTCCTCCCCGCCCGCCCTTTCTCTTTCACACACCATCCTCCCCTCCCCGTTTTATCCTACCAAAGAGCACCACTGAAATACTACAATAGCCTCTCTCACACACTGCTGACAAAGACCCTCACATGTGTTGAGTTTGGGAGCATCTGTTGGGTTTTGTGCTCTTCAAAGCTAACATGTCCCGCTGGAATATGAGTACAATAATTTAACTGTCGTCTCGTGGTTTTTCTTTCCAGTTAAATGTGTGGGTTTAAATATAACATTAAAACTAGATGAATGAGTCTAATTATAGTTTAACACATGAAACTTGCGCAAACGTGTAACAGATTCTTTTTTGCGCTGCGGAAGTGTCATTGGGGAAACAAAAGTTGTGCCAAACTTTATTTATAATAGGATGTCCACAGTTACTCACTGGCCATGTGAAGCCGAAGGAGAAGCGGATTGGGTTGGTGAAGGTGTCCGCGTTGGTCTCCGGCACCTGGAAGGAGTTGGAGCCGAGGACGGGAGTCAGGGTTCCGCCGTAGGTGCAGGGGGGCTCGGGGGAGACGCTAGCCTGGTAGTGCTTCAGACAGATCCGAAAAAAGGTCTTGCACTCGCACTGCTGCTGACCCTGCGGATGCGCGGAACCTCCGGGGCAGCAGTTGGCGTTCCCCGCTATCCCCTTCTTGTTGAGGAACTCCTGCAGCTTCAGCTCAAACATGCCGGAGCACTGAACCTATAACACAAAATTCATTCAGCTTAATTAAGGCATAAATCTTCGTGATGATTTAGGACAAGGGAGCATAATTCTTAACCAGAACCTTTTTTTATCACCCGAAAATATATAAAGGCGCGCGTAAATCTTCCACATTATACCAGATGGATTTTATTGGACCTACCTGGCAGGTGAGCAGTGAGAGACTGACAGCCAGGAGCAGACACAGGCGTCCCATTGTGTTGACAGCCCCTCAAAAAGCAGTGAAAGCTCCACAGGTCCGTGTAGAAGTATTCAAACGCACATGGAGAAAGTTTGGGAATCTCTCCGTTGTGACTAAGTCAAAAGTGCGTTTTGATGCACAAGAGTAAAGATTATTTTCGACTTTTCCTGAAGAGCGTCTGTCTTCTGTCCCTCTGCTTCTAGCAAAAGGTGTCAGTTGTTTGCAGAAAGAAAGTTTTGCTGTAAAGTAATCCCCAATAAAAGTCCCCTTGAAGAAATGTCACTGAAATCCCCGATGGAAATGTAACAGTTAATTCCAACCAGTCGGTGCTTACAGCTCTTGATGATGTTGTTTATTTTTTCCAGTTGATTGCTCGTGATACGCTGATCCAGAAGACAGAAAACAAGGATCCGCTCCTCTCTGATTCTCCTGGTGTGCCAATTCGTAAGTCTGATAGTTCTTCTGCCCTGCGCAGGGTTTTATATCGGGCTAGCAGGCCAAGGGTAATAAGATGCAAATGAGCCCCTCTGCTCCTCTTCTTCCCCTCCCTCCACCATCACCACAAGTCCGCCCCGGGGCCATCACAAAGAAAGAGGAGGGGGGTTAGGAGGGGGGTGCGCAAAACTTTTCTAAACCCGCCCCCTCCTCTCTTTTGCTCTCAAGGGGACAGACCAAATGGCTAGTGAGCTGTTAAATGTGCAACAACCCCTTGCTTCCCCTGATGCCTCCCTCCTCCACAACACACGGGGCCCATTTACATTCCGACAAATTCTTTAACCTCCGCAAAGAAATCCTGCGCTCTATCATGAGATTTATATGTGAAGCAGCCAGTCTGACGGTGGCTTTTCATATTTGGGGTTATCATGGCAAAGCTTTGGCTGGTCTGCGCTTTTCATGGCCAGCCGGCCAACCAGCCGTCCCAACTATAACGACCATCTGCTCCGTTGCATTCCTATGGTGTTGCCCTGCCGGAGTTTTCACATGCTCACACCCCCAAACAGGTCGAACTGTTCTCCTGCATCACATTTATTCATTGACTTTTAGATATGTTTCTTTTTGCTCCACATGTGCGCTCACCAAGTTAACATTGAATCTGTTTTTTTGGTGCATCACTCTACAGACTTAATCCCAAATAAAAATGTCAGAACTGAGCTTTGTTGGATGGTGCTTCCTCAGCATCATAATAAAATCTAATAATAAATGGCATGCAAATAATACGGTGAGGCGTACAAATAACAATCTGCCCTAAATATGATCCAATATGTTTGCACGATATTTTTCACCACTTAAACTGATAAACACCCATACCAGATCGCTAAAAAGATACTTGCAGAGCGCAAAGACGCGTCAAATTACGCACACCGCAATACACCTAAATCCTTTTCACTGCACGTCTGCATATTTCCCTATCTCGCTTTTTGGTAGAGGCAGTAAAAAAGATTTGGTGGTGTGTCACTCGCGTGGCTGTCATTAAGGGACTTTGTGAGGAGAGGGAGGGCGAGCAGGAGGAGGAGGGGTGTCACAGGGAGTAAAGTTTTTTTTCTCTTTGTGCTTTCAGCTGTATGGTAATTGGGTCGGCAGCACCTGCTCTCTCACAATAATGCAACACCAGAGAGAGAGAGAGAGAGAGAGAGAGAGAGAGAGCAAAACATGTCTAGTGGCAAAAACAATAATCTATATACAGGTATTTGATTTGGAAATAATTAATTAATTACAAACTGCCGTATGAGTAAATATCAAAGCCCACAGTCACTGATTAATTGTGCGCGCAGTCCAACTGCTTGAGTCTCGGTGTTTGTCAAATGGCCACATGGCACAAACTCACAGGACTCACTGTCTTATTTGCATTTGTGTGTCTTTCTGCGAAAAAAATGCGGGGAAGAATGAGCACTTGTTGCCATGAAGTTATTAGGAGCTTATCTCTGCCTGAACCCGCTGAAGATTCTAATAAACTTAAACAGCGAATCCCTCCGCTGGTCTAGTCCTAGTTATAAGTTTAACTTAATTACTGGCTGCTAAAAAAGTATAAGTTAAACCGTTGAAATGATAAAGTTGTTGGTTGATGTTATATAATGCTGGACCTTTCTAGCCCACCGCTTACAAAAAGGTAAATAACTGAAGCGAGTTGCTGATTGGTCAGAGCAGTTAATTGGGGTTTGGTGCCACACTTGTCAATCAACTCAGCCTTTATGGCACAGCTAGCATCCAGAGAGGGCCTCTTTTCTGAATTATTCCTTTATTATGCTGTTGGCACAGCAGTAAAACCCAGGAAGAACAAGTGTACTGCATCCGCGTGCTATTTCACTTTGTTTATGCATATGAACACACACACACGCCCACACACACGCACGCGCGCGCACACACACACGAACAGGATACAAGCAGGGAGAGGAGGGTGGGGTCGGTGCTCGGTGGAGTATCTTAATGAACAACTAATTGAAGCTGCTCCCTCTGCATAGCATCACTGCTTTGGTCTGCTGCTGTCCACACACAAGGCCCTCATTCACAAACAGCAGCGAACATATGGACAACTTACACGCTGTTATGCCAACACATACAGTGCAGATGCATTAGTCTGCGAAAGCTGCGGTCCTCTAAGTGCAGAAGCCTGATTGGCCAGTGTGTGAATGTCTCATGAAGTTGTGTGTCCATGAAGTGCTGTTTACACCCCTCGTGGCTGACTGAAAAGCCTTTAACCTTAAGCTTTAACACTATTATCCCTGCCTGCCACAGGCTTTCCAGATACCCGTGTGTGTGTTTAGCTGCAGGACGCTGCTCCGAGCTCCTCGTTTCATTTAACCAGTTGATTTCAGCCCCTTGTCAATAGTCCGCAATGCTTCTATGTGGCGTGGCGTAAAATCCCTTCTTGAAGCCTTTTATTTGCAATCATCCCGACTTTCAGAGGTCTCTCTCTCTCTCTCTCTCTCTCTCTCTCTCTCTCTCTCTCTCTCTCTCTCTCTCTCTCTCTCTCTCCCCTTTAGCCCCGAAATACTATCAGTCAGCCATCACCACGACGTGGCACACATTTTCCGATTACGCCAGCAAAGCGTGACCGAGAGGCATGATGAGAAGGAAAGTGACCCCCCCTCGTTCACCAACATCAAAACGACATTTTTCACCCAAACAAAATTTATGCCAGGAGTGTCTCTGTTTTAAGAAAACAGCAGAAACTCCTCCCCTCTGATGCCTCTTTGTGCATGCGAGTGTGCGCGTGGACGCGCGCGAGGTTAAAAAAAATTGTTTAACTGGAGGTCGATTGTTTAATTGAAGTGCTTTCTTGTTGTCTATGCCTGTACGTGTAACTGCGTGTTGCCACTTGTTTGTGTTTCGCGCATGTGTGTGTGTGTGTACGTCCGTGCGTGTGCGCACGCGGGCTACTGAGAGCTCCGTGACACGCAGGGAAACAACAAAGGAAGAGGTCTCACGCCCCGCCGCCCATTCATCCCTTTCTCTAGTGAAGTAATTCCCATTGATTCCTATTGAACGGCAAGTCGCGAGCCCCTCAGGGGAGAACCGTGTGATTTGTGAAGGGTCGCGAGGACAAGACACGCCCCTCCTCGAGCCCAGGCCATCTGCTCACCAAACACCACAACACTAACCAACCACCAAATGGCTTCTCTCATCTCTATCGCTCCATACACTCATTAATTTTCCGTTACTATCCCCTGCGTGCTCCTCTCTGTCACTATCTCTCTGTCATCCCCCTATCTCCTACTTTTCTTGGTCCATCCTCCAAATGAGGAAAGCCAAATGCCTCTGTTAGGGAAACTACTAGTTGCTTCCAGAGCCAAATCACAGTGGTGGCATGCAAGGGGTATGAGATGGCCATATGGCCTGTGTGTGTGTGTATGCCAAGAAATGGATGGATAGCCATCGTGGGAACCTCCACATCATCTCCATCACACCAGCTACACTCACACATGTACAGGCACGCACATGCACACTGTTCTACACAGTATGACAGCCTCTACCCCTGTCAGTAGCAGAAATCACAGTTCTTGGTTTAACCAGAAACAAAAGTTAAAATAAACACCATGAGAATTTTGTTTTGTTTGGAATCCTTTTGATGCAGGATTATTGATTATTTCTCAGTCACAGTTGTATAGATAGATAGATAGATAGATAGATAGATAGATAGATAGATAGATAGATAGATAGATAGATAGATAGATAGATAG
>JBAJHY010000001.1:18577186-18589567 GCA_037177095.1 Craterocephalus marjoriae | reverse complement strand
GCGCTTTTCAGGTCCAAGACAATTCAAAGCGCTTTACATACAACATAAGAATTACAATAAGATGAACACAAAATCAAGATAACACTGTCTTTTAATAGCTGGATAGAGCTCACAGTGCAGGTGGGATGCAAGATGGATGCCAATCTAGTAACCTGGGAAATGGCAAAAATTTTGTACTGCAACATTTTATTTAGGAAGTAAAAAAAGCCAAAAAAAAAGCCATCACAGGCAGCTGGCTAACTTTAAATGCACACAGCTCTTGCCAGCAACATTGTTGTGAGTTGATGCTGTATCCAAGCTTGCACTGAAAGTACACACTCTATATGGTAACATATGCAGTTGAGTCAAGTAGCAGTAAGAGTTTGAATTGACTGTTTCAATTAAACCAAATCAAACCAACCAACACAGCAAATCTGGTGGAAAAGCAGAAATATGTCAGTTCCAGGTTCAGCACTGAATTGCACACTGATGCAATCCTGAACTTCCTAAGTTTAGTATATGTAAATTTCCAAACTTGAAAGGAACTGTAATGGTATAACCACACTGAGAAAAGGGACTACAATTTACAGTATGTTTAAAACAAGGTCATTATGTTGAATGGTATGACTTTTGGACTCTGCTGTTTAAAATGTTTGTCATTTTCTCACATGTGTAGGATAATGTGAAGACAGTCTGGTCCAGACTTTGTCTATAATTATTTGGCATTGTAGTTTTTGTTTTAGGATATTCTACTGGAGACTTGTTCCCAATGAGATACAAAGTTCCCCGTAATGTACAGGAGAAACGGCATGAAGCAAAACATATATCTGTCAGAATTATTGTGTTGGCTTTACATCTTGTGAGTGATTGATGATGCTCCCTGATGACAGTGTGTGTGTGTTTCTGTAGTGACACCATTCCCATGTGTATCTAAGCATTTGAACCCTAGCAAATGGAAAGCCACATTAAGAGTCTTCCATAAAATTATTCATTCTCTCCCATTAAAGAAGGAAAAAGCAGATGTCACTGAAACAAGCTGAAATTGTCAAAAGTAATGATAGATCAAATTTAACCAAAATCGTGACATTGTTTTTGAACATTGTTTGATTTTTCAAAACAAGAATGATAAACTAATATGTTACGTCACTTTAAAATAATATTTTGTTGAACAATCCTTTGAGGTGATCAGTGCAATCAGGTGCTTTCTTTAACTTTAACTGTCCATCAGCACCTGTCGGCCCACTGCTCATCAGCAAAAAACTCTTATTAGTCCAAGTTTTGTTTGTTTGCTTTCTATTATTTTCTTTTAGCTGAAATTAATTTTAAAAAGTCTTATTTTACTAAATTATAATTTTTTATTTTTTCTATCTATTATTACATTCTTGAGTCTCAAATTAATTGAGCAATAATTGTAAATGTGCCTTTTCTTTAATGGAAGGGAATGAATAATAACTGTAGATCAACACAAAAAATTATGAAGTAACAACCCTCTTCAGCTCAGTAATTTCTCTGGATCAACTGCTACAGTTAGATACTTCCATCCACTCCCACAGCCATTTTATTTGGGGAACTGGCTATAGAACCTTTGAAAGAAATCCAAACGGAACACTGCTCATATTACAATTTTCACAGGCTGTACGTCCAAAATATCTTTGTAGCATTGCAGGACTGCCCTCCATGCAAACCTGTAAGTCATGTTACTAACTAATTAACCAGCTAAAAATAGAATGAAAATCACATTTTTCCCCATGGGCAGGAAACAACCTGCGTTAACTGCATAATACATTAAATATATTTAAATGTTTGAAGCCATATTGACACATAAAAAGCATTTCTGAAACAATTTTCTTGAATGTGGCTAATAAATGGTTAAACATTACATCATGCGAATGAAACACCAGGGATATGATATACGCAGCAATTTATCACTTAATATAATGATTAAATAACTTGATTTTGGCTGAGAGTTCTGACAAAAGAGCTCTTGAAAAAAGACCCTATGCAGACGTTTTTTCAACCAAAGCTTCCTTTTAACCCAAGAGGCAGCAGAGACAGAGAGGCAGAGATGTGGGGACAACTGGAGCTATTCGCAGCAGTTTGGTTCCCAGCCCCTGCAACACCATGGAAAAGCCAGCCGAGTGAGCGTGGGTCAGGTCAAGCTTGTCTCCTTGCTTGACTGTCAAAATAACAGTACCTTCCCCTCCGCCTTCCAGCACCATCCGTCAGAGCCAGTTGATGTAAGGATGATGTGATGTTACTCAGGGCAAGCGTTAAACCAGCATTTTCTTCCTCCAGAGCCAGTTGTTGGGCTGCAGTATCATTCAGCTGCACAGTTAGATTCTTCTTCTGCTCTTTCATTTCTGTTATGCTGCATGAAACAAGGAAAAAATAACAAACATAAAATGCTGCATAACATAAAACATCAGTCACTTTTAACGAAATGTCTCTGCCAACATCAGGATACCTTGTATTTAATTTAGTAGATTTTCATACTTATGGGAGAGTTTATGATGCAGCATTAATAGTGTCTTACATTTATTGGGGGTTATTTAGCAATTTCATAGCAATATTTGGGGTTTAAGACACTTAAAATGGATCACATCGAGCCATGTTGACATCAATTTAAGTCTTGGAAGATGACAATGCAGCTGGTTGTGCATGAGCAAAGATGTGCAAAGAGATAGTGGATTTGCAAAAAAGCATGATGAATTATAAAAGGTGTTAAGCCTGTAGATGTTAAATTGCCATTTTGATCAACCCCAAAGCTGTAATGATATCTAATCTGTTTTTGTCAGCAGAGCAGATGCTTTACGAAGGAAAGGGAAAAAAAACTTCTCTTTTGACCCTGAGTGGACGATAGGGTATTCTTCTCTTGGAAGCCTATCCTTCATTTATACAATTATCTAATTCTACTTGTAGTTAAATTTTGGTATTTGAAACTATTTGATTATATACAATAATAACATACTCGTACAGACTGTCAATGTTTGAATAAATATCTGATAAAAACTGAATTTTTTAAAAGTGTTTTTTCTGAGCAACAAATATCCGAAACCCCTTCTTGAACATGTCAGGCATAAAATGTATGTTTTTGTTTGTGTCCACGCACCTATAGAGAAAACCGCTCAGCTTGATGTTAATTATTCATTGATTATATGTTACACTATTTTCCTTTCTGAGGTTAAATCACTGATAACAACATAAAAGTAGGAGGAATGGATTACTGACAGTTCAGTGTTTTAAGCCTATATGCTTTCTTAGTTTTGATTTACACAGGATTAAAAATCAACCGGCACAGCTGTCTTTACACAGAAGTATGGAGCTAAAATCAGTAGATGGTTAGTTTAGTTTAGCAGATGGAAGGCAGTAAAATCTTCAAGCAGCAGCAACTCTTACTGAAGAATCGGATGTAGCCTTCATGACTATTTTTTCATGAGTTTAGAGTCACACGACTGTGTGGAACTGAGTTTTAGTATAATATAGGGCTTTTATATCGGACCGGCCTCTGCATTCAAACTGAAAAAATTTGGTTCGAAATCTGAAAAGTCTGTTTCCTGACAGGCACCAAAAAATTGTGGCTCTTTATTGTGAACTGTGATGTCACTGGTGGGCAAAAAGAAATCATGATTGAAAGACAAAAAAAACCCAAAACGTGTAGTAAAGTCTTCCAACTTTGGTTTGGGTTGAACTGGTTTGAACATGGGTCAGTTCTTCATAAAGCACCAAGGTTTTGATATTTGAGAACACAGCCGTTGCATAGTTACATAAATAGTGTTTGATATTTGCATGTGTTGTACATATTTAGGAATTTTTGTAAACATGAACTTGTTTGTGCAATGTTCCCATTCAGTATAAACCCGGAATGAGGCAGGATAGTTTGAAATAGCTGGTTTGTGACCGACAAACAATGAATTGAAGAAGTTCAGTGATTAATCAACTAATATATAAATAATCATAACTAATAAAGAATTATTGAAGTACAAAAGGTATCTATCAGGGGGGCAGAAGACAAGTATAAGACTGTTTAAAACAGGGTAATGAGCAGAATTTTTGACATATGGTGATGCAGTAAGTACTGGAAATGTACATGTAAAAAATATGATACATTAAGTGTTAAGGACTAAGACGGTTTAGTGCTAAGACTAACTGATAGCTTAAAACCCAGTATTTTCAACAAACTTTATTCATCCTGAAATATTAACATCTGCAGAGAAACTTTGTACAAAACTAAGTTAACTTCTGTTTACAGAAGATTGGAGCCGACCTTGTCTGGTTCTTGCTAATGAATGGAATAAAATGGCTTATAAAAGATAAAACTATCTCTTATTTGTCTTGTTTTTTGTTTGTTTTTGGTAACCTTACTGTCATGGTCACCAAAATCTTTTTCAAATGTGTTTTGGATCACCCAAAAACAAATCATTTGGCCACCTTAATGAATTTGTTTATTGCATAGAAAAAAAGCCATTATTTGTGACATTGCAGAGCGCCTTTCATGTTTTATTGGTCTAAGTTTGTAAAAATGTGACCCAACGGCAAAAATAATAAGAGTCTCTAAAGCGAAGCAATTAAAAAATGTTTTCTAAAAAATACTTTTATATATTTTTCAAACTCCACTCAAAGGGATGATGCAAGCCGGAAGTTTCTGGCAAAGCTCTTAAGCATATTTACAAAAAGTAGTAAAATAGGCTGATATGAAAAAAAATTTGTATAAACAAACAGCTTTTATGAGAATTTATAATCATGCATGACTGCTTTTAAGAAGGTTCATTAAGTGTCATAACTTGCATTCATTCATAGTGCTTGATACCTAAATGCCAAATTTACAACACTATTTCATGCCATATACTCTTAACATATGTGGTAGTGTCATAGATGCAGTAGAATGTTAAATGTGCTTATAATACATTATAGATACCACCATCACCAAAAGAGTTGCCAAATTCATATCAAATCAGGCCTACTTATAAAACACACCTGAAAATGTTGTACAACACTGGAATAACCCATAACAGAAAAGTCATAGAGTTTATCAAATACAAAACAATATTTTGGAATAAGTGAGTCTGAAGCAAAAAATAAAGTAAAGTGTTCACAAAAAAACAAACAAAACAGAAACAACAAACAAACATTTTTTGGCTGTTTAGAAGTGTAAAATCTAAGGTGGTTACCAATTTCAGTGGAAAAACACGTGCATGCAATCCAAATATATTTTCTACTATTAAAAATTATTCATGCATGCTAAATATCAACATTTTGACTGGAAAACATCTCTTAAAATTATGTTATGGACATAATTGGCAACACTGGTATATAATTGGTTGGTAAGGACCAAGAAATCACAGGAGAACACACATTCAAGCCATTTGGGGTAAAAAGTGTGCAGGAGGCGAGAGCCCTACCTGATCATTTATCAACATATAAAAAGGCAAACTGAAAGTGAATAGTGGGGTTTGTTTAATTGGTAAACGTACTGCTGAACTTTTACAGCAGTTTAAGGTCACAAAATATAACCGGCCACATTTCACTATTTCTACCTCATGACACCTCTACAATTAGATTGTATGACACAACCACTTTGAGACATCCTGTGGTTTTTGCTCTTTAAACACCGTTTAAAGAGTTAAACAGTTTAATATTTGGCATCTAATTTAAAGTGGTTGATGCCAGATGTGTCGTTTGCTAGACCCACATAAAAAGACATGGTTAAAGTGGCATCATGAGATTTATTTTGACCTAACATTTTCTTTTCCTTGCTGTAATTAAAGGAGGTGTTCAGAGGTTCCCCGCAGTGAATTTAAGACCTTCTTTTATTTATGAACACTACATTTTATGTATGTCTTGAAAAATGAGAAATACTTGAAATCAATTAACCACAAATGAAAATGGTAAATAACTTAAAGAATATTGCAAAGTTACAGAGAAGGAAACATGGGTATTGATATTAACTCATTTATGTGTCTTTCCATTTGAATCCTGTAGGAAAATGTCTGAATTTAAAAAGTACAAGACCAACTTTACTAGTACCCCAACAAATAAGGATTTTCTTTTTCATGCATTTCATTCATTCATAACCCATGACAGTAATAATGAACAGACTGGACTTACATTACATTGACATTAAAGTTAACAGTGTGATTTGATCTCTTTTGTTTTTAGGATTTCGCTCTTCGATGTGATGTCATTTCTCCACAGGTCCAAAAGCATAAATTAACATTAATTTTCCATGTTTTTAACATAAAGCTCATAACATCATCAGTCTGAAAAACATTGTAAAAACAAAAAACAAGTAGATTTAATGGTTTTCAGTTTTTCTTTAGGAACAAAACAATAGATGTCTTGAAATATTTTTGAAGACCCCACATCCCCCCGCGCTTCAGATATAGATGTGATATTAAATTATCAGACTGATACAGAAGTATATATTTAGCAAGACAAATTAAATCTTCTAGGTGTGCACCAACTGGTGGAACATACCTGTAAGTCCAGCTTGCTGCTTATCTGATGCTGTCCTCATGTCCCCGTCTCCATCTGTCAGAGGAGTTCTTGTCTGCTTTTCCTCTCTAAATCCAACCTCTCCCAGCAGCACAGGTGTAATAGTTTGGGCACCGGGTTCATGCACATGAGGAGTAACAGTGCACGTATCATTATCAAAGCTGTTGGCTTTCTGTTCAGCTGCTTTCAGCTCTGTTATCACAGTAAATCCAGACTCTTTCTTGCCTTGCTCCCAGTGACATTTTCTCTGTCCACCAGCAGTGTGGCCAGAAACAGACTGGATTGAAATCGCTGTGTTTCTCAGATCCACACCAGGGCTGTTCTCTGTGTCACTGGAAGGGTGAGATGTCTTCACAGGACCAATCAGAGGCCTCTCCACTTTCAGGCAGTTTGCTTTAGAGTTCAGCACGGCTCTAGGAGGTGAAAGAGTGACAGCTCTCGCTCTCTTTGCATTGTGGGATTCTTCTTCAGAAGGACTGAAGAGTCTTTTCATGGAACCTGAATATCTATCCTCTCTCTTGCTACTTCTTCTCAGATCTTTAGAGCGAGGACTGCGACAGATTGGGGACAGTTGGCCAAACTTTGCCAGGGCTGCCCCCTCACTGCTGGGCTCTGGGCTCAGGTGGCCTTCCTCTCTGGAGGCAGAAGTGCATGCAAGCCTTATTTGACTGTTAGGAGTTTCAGGCACAGAGAGGATGAGATCTGGGGAGGGGGGAAGGTTTTCAAGGTTACTGAGGATGCCCCTATTTGATGGGGAATTTAGTTTGAGATGTGAATTTTTATAGTCTTTTATCTGAGGTCCAATCTTGCCAAGTACTGCGCCAGAGAGAGATGCTTTTGTGGAGGACAAATCCTACAAGCAACAACAAAAATCCCGATAAGCAAATCAAACAATGACAATGTATTTGTTGTGCATTTTTCCCCATGTCTAATTATCATCCCATATATTTTATATTTTATATAGATATATATATTCCTTATTATAAATTGTATTAAGCAATAAATATATGGTCGTGCCATCCTCCCTCCTGAAACATGGACGAGGAAAGAAAAAAAAAGACCATTACCTTGTGGTTTTTGGAAGAAAAGAAAGATGAGATGTTCTGCTGTCCTTCAGGTAAACCTGCAGGTCCCTGCTAGACACATTCAAAAGCACAATACATCAAAATATCACTGTTTTAAACCAGGATCTAATCCGATAACACTTTAAAGATTTGAAGCTGTTAGAAAAACAAAAACAATCGGGGAAATTAAACTCTTTTCTGTATTTACGACTGAAACGTAGACACAAACAGCACGCACTGATTCAATAATCTATTAATAGACGTTGCAATGCTTAAAATGATAAATAAACACATATTTAACGAGTAACAGTAATTCTAAACTATTAACAGCGTATCACCTTGGTTTTCTTCACTTTGGTCCTGTTCATGGTGACTGTTTTTAAAAAGCTGCCCGGTGTCTGGATGAAGGTGTGTTGGTTAATTCTGACCGACAACCTACACGGCTGCCAGGATTTATTGAGATGACTCCACTAAAATGATGTTTTCACCGGTTGTACAGACCGTGTTGCCAAGTAAAGGCTAATCTGAGCGGCATCAGCTAACAGCAATGCACGAAACCAGCTTCCCTGCATCTCCGCAACTCGCAGATTGTTCACACAACTTCCAGCAACAGATAACAATATGACAAAATAACAACTCCAGCGACGGAAGACATCTACGATGATATCTCTGCTTAATATTCAATGGTTTCCACAATAGTCCGGGGCGCCAAATTTTCAGCTTCGCGGAACGGAAACTACGTCAACGTACTTCCGTTTTCGACCTATAGAAATAATAGACAGAAGAAAGAGCCCAGAGAAAAAATGGAAAAAACACACGAAACCAGCCCAGTAAGACGGGAAAAAATTCCTGGATCAATACAATTTTCCAACAGAAGCGTGCCTTCCTGCATACCAGCTGGAATTAGATCTACTGTAATCAACTGGACATTTTCCTTCATGCTATGTTTTTTTCATGTTAAGTACCATTTAATGCTTATTTTCAGAGCAAACTTTCTGTTTTTCTTGTTTTTGTTCAGGAAGTTATGCGTCAGCAATATTCTGGTTTTCTTCACTCCTGATTAATGTCTCTGCAGCAGCCCGCTACCATCCCTGATGGATTCAGGAGAAAACTGGCTCCTGGCCACGGTAAACCTCCACCTCCTCATCTGTCAGCGGTTAAAGATGAAGAGGGGCCCTTAACTTCACTTAAATCTTCTAGCTTTGGAAATGGGGGGAGGACGGCAAAAAAAACCAAAAAAAAAAGAAGAAGATGGAAATCAGCTCGATGGGATTAGACAGCAGACAGCGAGGAGGAAGGAGATGCAGAGTTTCCCTTTTAAAAAACAAACTTATGTACAGTTTGTGAAGCTGAATCACTCTAATGAATGAATACAGATTGACTCTGTTACCATGGAAACTCATCCTTAAAACATCATTACACATGTTGCATTTACACCTGTCTGTTCAGGGCAATGAAATGCAGTTTTTTTATATATAAACACGTCATAAAAAGCCAATTTTACATTCCCAAATTAATTCTCTCCCTCTGAAATCAATTCTAATCACAGCACAAGTTTTCTGCACCACAAAAATCCATTTCCATCCCTCCTCTCGCTAATATAACGACTCGAAGTCCTGACAGATCGTCTCGTTACTTATGAAAGCTGCTCCCTCTCTTGCTGCTGTCGTTCAGATAGAAGTGGGCAGATTTTGCCATTTGTTAGCTTTTCCCTCCAAGCCGCTCGCTGGCTGGAGGTAACGGGGATTAGTGTCAAATGAAACACCTTCCCCCCTTTCTAAATATCATTTTGCTTCTTCTTTTTTCATGTACTGTAGCGCTAAACATGGTCATCCACATAGAAGTTATCTTCTTCCAAAGCTCCAGGTCTGGCAAACTGCAGCTGTTGAGTCCTAAACACCACAATCAGGTTATCCACCTCGGCTTTCTCACTGATTTAATGCAGTATTTTAACATCTTACAAAAAACTAGTGATGAAGAAATCGAGCATGATTGGACCGACCACAGTGTGGACTCTAAACAAAACCTGGCAGCACATCTGGGTGTCCATCAAGTCAGTAAATGCAATTTACAGTTCAAAAAAGCCGCTTTTTATTCTGTTTTTTCAACAGTGAGAACATGAAAAAGAATCATTTTCTGCCTGTGAAGACCAAATTCTTTATTCTTTATTCAGATCCCCATTACCTTCAACAAAGTGGTTGCTGATTGTCCTCCAAGTAATTCAACTACAAAACATTCAAAGTGTAAAATTGGAACATGTAATAAAACAAAAACACAAAGCAAAAGAAATATGAGGAAATACATTTATTGATTTAGTTCAAGAAAAATAACTTACAAAAAAACCTTTACAGAATCTGATGGCAGATCAACTTTTTTGAGCAGACAGTCATGTTTGGACTGAGTGTCTGACAGAACAGCACTGGGACACTTAATCACAGCATAACAGACCATTTAATTCTTGTTGAGCCAAGATGTTCCTCTTCATCTTTCTTCACTCTCATTGTTCTCTATGGTCACAACATGCTATGAAAAAATTACTAAGATGAAATACTCGTGAGAAAATCTGAATAAGAACGAGATTAAAATGATTGGAGCCATTG
Source organism: Craterocephalus marjoriae (assembly GCA_037177095.1). Taxonomy (NCBI): domain Eukaryota; kingdom Metazoa; phylum Chordata; class Actinopteri; order Atheriniformes; family Atherinidae; genus Craterocephalus; species Craterocephalus marjoriae. The sequence continues at coordinate 18,579,432 of JBAJHY010000001.1, read as the reverse complement.
CTGAACGTAAACAGAAAGATGGCTACGCATGGATTGCCGAGTCAGTTCCAAAGTTGTGTGGATGGTGATGCTGGTGCCCATTTCCTATTTACAGTTCCAACCTACACTTCATAACTCGTCATTACAAAACCTACAGATATAGCAACATGGAAGGAAAAGTATTTGCATATACAACCTAAATTAAATAAAAATAAATAAATACAGCATTGGAAAAATGAAAGGGAAAGACAGTTATAATCTTTAGTACATCAAAGTCCTCAAAAGCTGCTTGTTTATACTGGTCTTTGAACTCGGCCAAGCTCGGATTCTGCTTTCTTTCTTCATTTAATCCATTCCGCAACTTCCTGCCACAGACAGAGATTGAAGATTTTCGCTGTGTGAAAGACAAACTGAAGTTTCACTGTTCATCTGTCTTGACAAAATGTTTAAAAATATCAGGGATTCGATTGTTTTTTTTTATAAATACTGAGATTTGAAAATGAACCAGGTCTGTGAATTTTAATGTTTGACTTCATAAAGAAAGAAAGGCACCAGCATTATGAATTAATCTTATGTTCATTTTCTGCACTATAACATGCAGTTTTCTGGAAAGCCTTCCATAAAGTTTACATTTTTCTTTCCTGCCGTTTAATCCTTTTTTCAATGTAATTTTAACTTGGCTTGCTCACTCATGCAGGTGCAGTGAAAATAAAATGATACAAATGAGTTAATTAGTACGAAGGAAAACGTAAAATGCTTAGTAAATCCCAGGGATAAATTAAAATTATTTAGAGATTTAATATAATACTAGTTACTACAACAATAGTACAATATATATAGTTTCGTTACTAAGTCATAAGCGATTTTTAAAAATAGTGTATCCTCAATTCATTCAAGTGCAAAACAAAGGGTTTCCCCACTTTAAGTTTCTTTCTTTCCAGGCTATGTTATGATATTGGTTTCTTACACTCACTGCAACAAAAGTGATTGGATTTGGATTTTTCTTCTTTTAAAACCAAATTTATTGTTATCCTATATATGTATCCCCCCAAAGTTCAACACATGACTTCAACACAATAGGTCGTGTATGGTAATTTAAGGAACAGTACAGTGATGACTGTTTAACAAAATCTCTTAACAAGAGATTCTTTTAACAAAGAACTGAAATTGATTTAGGTATTCAATGAGTTTGAAAAAAACTTAACGTTTCTTCCAGCTCAGATTTTTTTTAACCAGTTATTACTCCACTGACTTTATTTTAAGGTGCTCTTTAATTTCTGTATTATCTAAAATGTATAATCTAAAAGTTCTTTGTAGTGTCGGTTGATATATTCGCAAATATAATATAACCTGTTTTATTCAAATTAAATGTTAACTTATTAAAATCAAACCAATTCCTCCACTGTATCCAAACACTCCTCCAAATTGTCCCTACAACAAAATAAATTGGTATCATTAGCAAACAAAATTGGTTTCAACGAACAAAATTAACAACAATGCTCCCAAAACCAGATCATGTGGAACTCCAAACTTTATTCTAGTTGATACTGATTTCATCTGATTTATTTCTCTGTTATTCAAACACATGCCAAATTAGTGCCATTCCTTTTACCCCATCTTTTTATGCTGTTATCACCAACTCACATTCTACTGTATCAAAAGCCTTATTGAATCCCCCTAAAAAATTACAAATAAAAAACAAATAAATTCTTCCACAAACTCTATAGACAAATGAAGAGGCTTTGCTTTTCTAAAGCCATATTGGTTATGCAAAGTGTTATGTTTAGGGATAAAGTTGTCCAAAGTATCATAAAATGTCTTTTATGATATTTCAGAGAGCTGAGGAGGTAAATAAACAGACCTGTATAGTTTGTGTTGATCACCAACTTTAAATACTGGTATGACAAGGGTTCATGGTGTTTCAGTGTCTTTGTATCAGTTTTGCTGTGATCTTTGCTCCAACTGTTGGCTCTGTTTTGTTTATTTAGTATGTGAAATGTTCTTGGTATTTTGTCCTAGTATTTTTCTTTTTTACATGTATACGTTGTGTGATTGCACAAGGGCCTGCAAGGTAATACAAACCATTGTCAGTGTTGCCTTCCTTTGAGGGGACAAATTATTACCCTGTCCACATTCCTTTGTCTTCCTCATATAAACCTCTTATGTAACCTATCTTTTTCTGAACATGTGGTGATATTCATGGACACAGACATCTGAAATACACCTGGAACACACCTGGGACATCTGAAATACACCTGGAACAACTG